>JABUQX010028676.1:0-50389 GCA_015478945.1 Trachelipus rathkii | reverse complement strand
GAAGGAGAGGAAGGGGAGACCAAGAAGAAGGTGCATGGATGAGACATAAAAGGAAATGCTGGCAAAGAGAGGGAATCGAGGTGGAGAAGGTAGGTGTCTGCGCGGAGAGTGAAAATGGAATAGTCAGGTGCGTCTACCCGAGGGACGAGATGAAGCGACAAATTGTATATAGCGGACGCCTGCCACGTCCACTACCCCGCTTAAGCCGGAATTAAGTGTATTTATAATAATAATTCAACTAATAAAATAAATACTACTATCAATAGATATACCCATACCTCATATATACTATATATCATATAACTATATATATATATATATTACTATACCTCTTATATATTATATAATTATAATATAATAATACCGTCAAACGGGGTAAATTCAGAACTCGTCAGGCGGGGCAATTTCAGAATTTTGAGTTTTTATTACAACACGAAAAACAAGTTTTACAAACAAAAAAATTTTTAATAAAAGTCTGTAGCCGACTAACAGGTGCAGTGAACTGCAAAAAAAGTTTTTTTAAAAAATATTATACTTAAAAATTGATCTTTAGATATTTCAAAAGAAAATTATTTCTCTTTTATGATTATAGTGATTGCTACTGATATTCTTGCTACTGAGGCTCCATTATTCTAAGCACACTACTGCTGCCCTTGTAATACTACTGATCTTATATAGATTCCAAGCATATTATAATATAGTATATTACTACTGCTCTTGCTACTTTTCACGATAAAGTTATTTAAACAATTTAAAACCCCGGCGGCAATTTCAGAATTTCCATTCTTACTTTCACCCCCCCCACCCCCCTACCTGACTGGCCGGTTAGTGGCAACAATTGACTCAAGTAACCCAGCGGATCCTCAAAGACTCGGAAGGCATCCGGAAACCCATTAAACATACGAAAAACAACAAAAACTAATAAAGTAGCTAAAATTGCCTAAGGTGTTCGATTTAAACAAAAAATCAGCTAACCAATGTTATTATTACTCTTCTCATTTCTTTACTTACTACTAACACGTTGGGGAAGCTCATTAGCTAGTTTCAACCAAAAATGGGTAAAATTATATTTTATTTTTCAGTTTCTGACAAATTGCCCTAAAAACAAAAAAAACTTTCCTATTTTTTTATAGACTGATAATTAAAAAATATTTAAAATTATTTTATTTTTTTAATTTCCCTTTACATTAAATGATTGCCAAATGCCTATATTTTATTATTGGAAATAAAACTAATTTCTTTAAATGCAAAAGAGTCTAGAAATCTTAGATCTTAATATTTCAAAAGGCTAAGCAAAATTCTGAAATTACCCGGAGTTGACGTAATATAAGTTATATTATATTATCTATTCTATAATACTTATATATATATAACTATATATATATATATACTATGATATATATACTGATATATATAGTTGAAGTCTAGAACGTATGTCGCACAACGAAAGTTAATAGTAAGTGAAACTAAAATATTTTTTGAGAAATTTAATTTTTTACCTTTTTTTTTTTTATAAAAGCTAATCATGAAAAAAGAAGAATTTGATGTTTCTGAAAAATGCAAGCTTCCACTCGATCTAATTACACTATATATATATATATATTAATATATATATATATTATATATACTAGTAATATATATATATACTACTATTACTACTACTAATATATAGCATATTATATATAATATAATTATAATATATACGATGAAGTAATTTGCAATTATTTAGGGTTTAACAACCACACACTATCATCGATTCCATATCTTCAAAAAACTACAATAGCTACAGGAAAAAGGAATACCTTGTTGGAATCCTGGCAAAATTTTATTGCGGGAAACTGAGTAAAAAAAAAGAAAACAAGCTATCTCAAAAACACATAGCTACATTGAAAGGAATACCATTAGCTTTGGAATCCTTGATAAAACTTTCAGTTAGGAAAATGTAAAAAAACAAAAAAAAGAAGAAAGTAAATTGTAATATTGGCTATTTTTTCTTTTAGGAGCAGGTACTAGCGTCAGGCAGGGTGACTCGGACCACCTTAGGCATACTTGGTCTCCCGACTCGCCCCTAATGCACTTTTTGGATTTTTTCATTTTTTTGAAAATCTATGTTTTTGGCTTAGCATTTCAATCACAAAAAAATCTTTAATAAATCAAATTCTAATATAAATTTATTTAAGTTTTAATAAAGCTCCTTCAGCCTGACTTTGGAGGTGTGAATTGGCCACCATTGAGGGTGACTCGGACCATCTGTTTAAAATTCGTCTCTTTTACGTATAAATTTCAATTTTATTATTTTATTTTTACTTAAATATATAATAATTATTATCATATTAAAATTCGTAATAAGTAATAAAAATGTCAAATAATAAATAAATAAGGAATAAAAATAAGGTGTCCGATATCACACTCTCGCTATAAAACGTCTTTGACACTTTTTTGAATAGTCGTTGTTTCTGTCTTTTTATGTTTATAATTCAGTTTTTTGGAGAAAACTTTTCTCTTTTAAACCCTTTTTATCAATTTAAATTATTTTCAATATAACATAAAAAAATGCAATAATAATACGAAAATACGAAAGCTTCTAATGGTGGTCCGAGTCACCCTCCATCAATTTTGAACGGGCGAGGTTGAATCGGTACCAAAGTTAGGCCCCGTGATTTTGCCCATAATACTGTTTGGATCAAAATTTACATTTGCCAGTTTAAAAGCTAACATACTCAACGGGTAACTCCACTGAAAAAAATAAGTTAAAATCCAATCCACACGTTCTTCATTTTATAACGAAAGATTTAAACAAAAAACTCATTTTCAAAAAGTTATAAGAAGATCTGCTACTTGCAAGGAACCATGTTGTAACACACCTACATTCTCTAACCATCTCTTTTAAAAATATACAAAACCTTATTAGGAATTAAAGATGATCTAAATAAAAATCTGATACTATCCTGTGCGCCGCTCATTAAGTGAGCGAAAAAAAAAAAAAAAATTCTTTATTATTTTTGCTTTTATTTAGAGTGGACAGATCACCCTCCTAAAGAGGCAGGCCGGGCACCCGCGACGCTAATTACACTATATATATTATATAACTATATTATAATATAAAATATATACATATACATAAACCTTATATAATATATATATATATATCTATATTACTATATATATATATATATATATAGCGTTCGTCGGCGGGGTGACGTGGACCACTTTAGGTATAAATTTGTCTCCCGACTTTCCCTTAATGCACTTTTGGAATTTTTTTTTTTTTGTAAATCACGGCCTTATAGTCGGTCATAAGCACAACAAAAATAATAATGGTAAATTCTAATAATAAAAGTTTTATTAAAGTTTGAATACGCCGAGTCAGCCTGACCGTGGTGGGGTGAAGCGGCCACCATTGAGGGGTGACTCGGACCATCTGCTTTAAATTCGTCTTTTCGTATAATTTCAATTTTATATTTAATTGGTTACTTAATATAATAATTATTTACATATTAAAATTCGTAATAAAGTAATAAAATGTCAATAATGATAAATAAAATACGAATAATAAAATAATGGTCCGATTCACCCTCTCCGCCCAAAAAATTTGTTGACACTTTTTGAACTCGTTTTTATAAAATTCATTTTTTTTAAAAATTTATCACTTATATAAGTAACTTTTTATTACATTAAATTAATTATACATTAATAAAAATGTCAATAAATAATACGTTTAAAATAGAAACAATGTGTGTCCGCAGCACGCTCCATCAATTTTTACGGGGGTGAATCGGACCAAGTTGGCCCTTTTTTGCCACTAATACTGCTTGCATCAATAATTACTTTGCCAGTTTAAAAGCTAGCATACTCGAGTGTATCCACTGAAAAAAGAATTAAAATCGATCCACAATTTTTCATTTTATAACGAAGTTAAAAAAACTACCTTTTTCAAAAGTGAAGTTCTATTGAAGGAAATTTTTGTACCCTAATGTCTAACATTTTTTAAAAATATAAAAACGTTCCTGAATTAATATGATCGAATAAAACTGTAGTTACGTACCGCGTGGACTATAAAATGATAGCGAAAATTGTTGGTTTTTTTTTATTATTTTTTTATTTTTCATTTTAGAGTGGACCGAAATCACCCTCCTAAAGGGCGGTGGTCCCTGGTCACCCCGCTCGACGGCTATAATATATATATATATATATATATATATATATATATATATATATATAATTAGTCTATTATTATATATATATATATATTATATGCTATATATATTATTTGTAAGGTTATTACACGGCATTGTAGTGGGCTCGAGCCGACGGTGAACCAGGCGGGGGGACGTTTGTCCATACCCCGTAGGGAGGGGTGGAGTAACCCCCGCGACACCCAAATACGCAAGGAGCGGCGGTTCGGGACCCTCCCCGCTGAGGAGGGAAAATTAGTCTACCCCGTCAGGTTCCGCGGAAGGCCGAGGAGACCCGACTCCTGCCATCGGTGCGCTATACCCTTGGGGTATTCTTAGTAAAAAACAAACTAAAAAATCTCAGAGATGTCTATCATTTTTAAGAGTAACAATAATTGATATTTTAAATAGCTCTCTAATTCATATTACTATAATATTAACAATAATTTTTTTTATTTGTTTTAACTTTTCCTATCTTAAATTTTACCAGGATTCCAAAACTGTATTCCTTTTCGCTGTTAGCTATTGTAGTTTTTGAGATATATTTTTATTTTTATTTTTTTTATTATTTTCCGCACTAAAGATTAGACGCAGCATTAGCATGATTCCTTTCTGTAGCTATTATAGTTTTTGAGATAATTGAGTATGTGGCTTTTAACAATCATTTCAGCCTAATTATGCTTTACAAAACTTTAGAAATTAATAGTCAAATTTAAAAGGAAAATAAATTGCCGTAGGGGTCTAATTTTTGTGCTCGGTTAGTGTGAAGTGAAGAAAAAATATATATATATCAATTCTTTTTACTTTTTTCATCTATATTTTAAATGTTTTTTTTCCAAAATGATTCCTATATTTCCGAAAATGATTTAGTATAGTTTTCGTAATGCGACACGTTCTTTACGAACCATTATATATATTATATATAATAGTATATATATATAGTATATATATATATAATATATATTATTTGATATTTATATATATATATATATTATATATATATATAGTATATATAGTTAAAGCTGTAGACAGCGACCCACCCATTTTTGAGACCAAAAGTTCTTCTAAGTCAAAAAAAAATTCTGAAGTTCATGAAAGTTAGTTAAGTAAGTTTTTAAGAAATTTCTTTAGCGGAAAGTTTCTGGAATTATGCCAAAAGCTTGCACAAATTTTCTTTTATTTAAAAAACTAACTTTTAAGTAGAATTTAAAACTTAGAAATTTTTTTGAACTTAGAAAATTTTTCGGTCTCAAAAAGTGGGGTAGCCGTTAAGTAGCTTTTACCATATATATATATATTATATATATATATATATAGTTACGTATTATATATAGTATTATGATATATTATTATTATAAAAGTATTATAAAATATATATTACTATAGTTATATATATATATCAATTATATAGGTAATTATCTAGTATTGTAATTTTTTAAAACGTGTTAATATAGCTATATTAAAAATTATAACATTTCATTTACAAAATGTTTTAAAAAATTACTTTGAAGTTTTTTTTACGGATTTTCGTGTATTTTAGCATAATTTTAAAGAAAATATAAAAAATAAACGTTCTGAGAACGTTTACAGGGCTAATTTTCTCGTTTTTTTTTGGATATCCTATCTATTTTGTTTGATTTTTTATATATCACTTTGCATCTAATATTTTCCGATAATCGATAATTTTGAGCGATTATTCAACAATTCGATTGTTCTGCCAACACAGTTACGTTATATTAAAAAAAAAAAAAAAAAAAAATTCCGTTTGTGATACTTAGTAATAATAAAATAAGAATAATAATAAATAATTAAATAAATAATTTTTTCTTATAAAACTAACGCCAATAACCTAATATATATAGTATTATTATATATATATAATAATTATTTATATAATTATATATATTATATATAATATATATATATGGCAAAAATATTTTTACGTTTGTGACCAGTGTTGGAAAATTTGTACGAGTACGTTAAAAAAGCTGCGTGAGTCAGTATTTAGATCGACTCGTGCCGATTTCGTGAGGCGATTGAGTCACTATATATATATATAGATAATATATATATAGTACTATATAATATATTTATATATATATATATATTATTATATATATTATATATATAATATATATATAATATTTATATAATATTATATTATATATATATATTATATATATATAATTATATATATATATATATATATGGTATATATTATATAATATATCAATATAATTAAACTCGAGCCGACGGGGAACAGATGAGGGGACGTTTTCCATAACCCCGTGGGGCGGAGGGAACCCCGCGACACCAAATACCAAAGAGCGGCTGTTCGGAGACCCTCCCGGAGGGGGGAGAATTAGTCCCCGTAGTGTCCCGGAAGGCCGAGAGACCCCGACTCTTGCTATCGGGGCGGCTACCCTTGGGGTACCCATTAGTTAAAAAAAAATTATTTAAAAAAAAAACTAGGTACCCAAGGGAAGCCCCCCGATGCAGATCGGGGTCTTCGGCCTTCCGGGAACGAAAGGGTGGATATTTCCCCCCCTCCGGGGAGGGTCTCCGGAACCCCGCTCTTTGGTATGGGTGTCGCGGGGTTCCTCCGCCCCCCTACGAGGTATGGAAAACGTCTCCCCATCTTCCCCGTCGGCTCGAAGCCCCTAAATGGCCGTGGAATATATATATATATTATATATATGATATATATATATACTATATATATATATATATAATATAGTAATATATATATATATATTAATAATATATATTAATAGATATGAGGAAAAGCCCTACTGGGCCTGCATGTGATTATATATTATAATATATTATATAATATATTTATATAATATATAATATATATATATAATTATATATAAATTATATATATACTATATATATATATATATATATGTATATATATATATATAATATATTTGCGGTATTTGTGTTATGATTTTCGTAGCTTTTTTTTTTTATTGTAATTACGCTGACAATTACACTAGTTTTTACAAATTTTATCGTATCTCCCTGTCCTCATAGTGAGCTTAGATCCTTGCCTATCTTAATCTACTCGAATGTCGCCAATTAGTGAAGAAGTTCTTGCCCATTATAAAAAACAACTGTTGATATCGATATCGAGCACCTGTATCGATAACTCTACTGATAAGCTCATAACATCTATGTAGCTTCTCGAATCTATCTGTCTAGCTCGCGAATCGCTATGATGGAAAAGACCGATTGTATGATTTCAGAGCGTTAGATATTATATTTTTAGCGAAATATTAACCCAAAATAACTCAAATGCTGTAAAAAAAACTTCAAATAATTTTTTAAAACCATTTTTGTAAATGAAATGTTTATAATTTTAGTATACTATGTACGTGAACTCGAGTCACAATACTAAGAACCAATTACCGTATATATATATATAGCTATAATATATATATTTAAAGAAATAATTTTGATTTTTCTGTGGTGAAGCTTCTTTTATTATAAAACAAGTTTTCTTTTCTGACTTTTATCAAATAAAAAGGTCGTTTGATTATTTTCTCTCTCTGCTCTAAAGAGTTAGAATCATTAGTGACAGTTTAAGCTTGCGTCGTATGTAGTACTATAGGTAAAATAAGTTTATATGCCTAACTTTATGCCAATCACCATTATAATTCTTTCTGTATATATATATTATATATATATATATATAAATATATATAGTATGATATAGTATACATATATATATTATAATATATTATATTATATATATTATATATATAATATATATATATACTATATATAGCACTGTGGGTTTTCTTTTAAATTTGACAACAGTGTTTCATAGGTATAACAAAGAATCGATTGATTTTCGTAAAAAATCAATTTTTTAAGAATCTGTTAAACTCAACTATTACCACCTTTTTTCCTAAAGAGACTGATCCATAATTTTTTTTTCACTTATTTCTTTTAAAGTCTATGCTGTGATTTTTATAAAAATCTGTTTACAGGCCCTTACTGTAAATAACCCAAAAAAACTATTAACATCACTATTTATACACACAATTAGCACAAAAATATAAAATAAATAAACAAAATACACACTAAAATGCAAAAGCACAATCCGAATCTGTTCATAGTTTCTATCATGCAGAAAATTTTCAATGATTGCTGTAAAGTTAACTATTACTTTGGGCAGATACAAATTAAGTAGCCTATGTCAGGTCTTTCTGACTCCACATATATCACAGTTTATTTCGCCACTTGAGAACGCTTCTCCATTTTAGGTTTAAAATATTAGTTGTGGCCCTGAAAAGTATCACCGAGTAGGAGTTATAACTGTGCTTTTTTCAATTCCCATTTCCATTCTTCGATATACTTGCAGGCTTTCTTTACTTCCTATCTCTTTTCTCCAATGGCTTAAGTCCCAATTAATCAAAATATGCGCTAAAATCAATATATACGTTATAGTCAAAATATACATTATACAAACCCTAATGAAAAAAATAAATTAAAAGAATGTTGTAATCCACATTCCAATTTTGAAGATCGGCTATCCTATGGCCTAGTGTTGCCAGATAGTTTGGAGTACTTTTAGCCACAGATTAGGTAAAATATAGCCAAAATTTGTCCTGTATATACATAGTAGAAATATTACTAGTACTTCACTACTTCAATACAATGTTATAATTTTCGGCCCATCTTGTGTGTGTGTGCAAGGTACTGTTCCCAGCAAAATTTCCATCCAAAAAATTAAAACATATTTAAATTGCTTTATATTTAGGAATTTTATTTTTACACTCTTAGATATTTTGGTGTTGTTCTATATTTGAATCAGTTCATATTTTCTGAAAAAAAATTTCTAAGTTCAAAAAAATTTAAGTTAGAAAACGTCAAATTAAGTTAAGTTTTTAAAAAAATTCTTTTGTGGCAAAGTTGCAATAATTCCAGAACCTTGCCACTAAAGAATTTTTTGAATAAACATTACCTTGCTTATTTTCTTCGAACTTAGAATTTTTTTTACTAGAATTTTTCAGAAAAAATATGAAACTGGATTCAAATATAGAACGTTTCCAATTTTTATATTTAGCGTTGGTAAAAAATTTTTCAGGAAAAGATTAATTATTTTTATTTTTTTTTATTTAATTTAATTTTTTGTTCGAATTTTGGCACATTATTGGGAACGCCCAATAAAGTTTTGTTTTGAACATTTCGTTTATATTATTAAACCAATCAAATGTTTCTTGCACTTTTGCCTTTCTGAAATTTTTTTTTAAAGTCAATGGCTGAAGGTAGGGATTCCCGATAGTCAAAAAAAACTATCAATGTATCGGTTGTTAATTAGTCAATTTTTAAAAAACATTCGAAAGAAACTTTGACATAACCGACGGAAGAACTAGTCGGGATATAGTATACTATATATATAGTTCAGATATACCTGTATATAGTATTATAAGTTACTTATACTTATAATATATGACATATTATATATAATACCTACAATATTTATATACATAAATATATATACTATATACTTACCTATATATATATATTATATTATATATATATATATATACTAGTATATATATATATTACAGTGGCGCTCGTGCATGAATAAAATGGTGGGGCCAGAATTGTTTTTGCTATATATATATATATATAATACTACTATATATTATATATAATTATATAAGCATACCTTATATATATAGTGATTATATATATAATATATAAATATATATAATATTATAAATATAAGGTTTACAATAATACATATATATATATATTACCTAAATATATATATGTATATATATTTATATATAATATAATATATATATTATATATACTTATTATTATATATATAGAGCTAGATCTACTTCTTAATTAAATAAAAAATATGTACTGGTAATTTAAAACGCATTTTAAAAAAACTTTACCTTTTAAAAATTGGGTTTATTGTATAAGATAGTTTGCCCTTTGTTCTTTATTGGGCAATTTTTCAATACTTTTGTGTGAGATTGAGGGAATTCTCTATAACAAGTCTTTTGGATTTGATACACTGCAAGTGCGTTTCTAAATCTATCTTGGTGAGTTGTTTTCTAAGAAGGGTTTAATGCGCTTTTAAAGTACTGGAAAACTACCGTATCAGAATCGGCAGTCGACACGGGCGTCACTAAAACGATTTCTATTAATTTTGCGGCCTCTGAAAAAGCATTGCATAAGCCATTATCGTCCAAAAATTAAACAAGCCATTAACTTGTGATGGAACTAAAGGTTTCATTATCATACATAACAGCTAATTCGCGAAATTTAGTCTCTCCTTTATGTGCCATAGGATAATTATTGCATAGTATTGAATGTGATCAGAGGAAAACACTGCCTTAATGAGAATTAAATTGCTCGGTCGAACAATATAATGAGCGAAACAACTCAAAAGTTTTTAAATCCATTTCATTTATGTTCTGTAATTATTTTCTCTCCTTTATCGCATCCGTTTTTTAAGGTATCAGTAACTACACTGCATTTTTTGTCTTTTTATGGAACTCTAAACTTCCACTATCATTCCCCGTCGAAATAAGAAATTTTGCTGATATTGTGCCGTATGTAGTAATTGAAGATTCCAAATGTTTCAGAAGCATGCTTCAACTGTAATATTAATCTTGATTTATGGACTGTAAAACGTGTGTCGAAAATATCTTGTATGTTCAACGTTTCATAAAAAAAAAAGACAGAAAGAATTAACTCGTAGTCTTCCAATATCTTCAAGCTACTAATTCAACGAATGCTTTTAGGCGTCCCAACAGTCCTTCATTCTGAATCCTTTTTAAAAAACAATTCCAACAGTGTTTCTTTGTTTTCTTTTATGCAATTTACGATTTTAGAATTGAAAATTCCATCTGGTTTGACAAATCTTTGGAATGTGAACATTACAAACTTTTTGAAGCATATCGTTACGTTAGGTGAATTCGTGAAAAACGCACCAAATCCACTCAGATTAGCAAAAAATATTTTATCCTTTTATTTGATGAGCAAACCTTTTTCAAAATTAAATTTAATTTGTGTGCGTAACAATGAACATAATGGGCGTAAGGGTAGTACTCTTTCATCTGCACTTGTACACCGTTGTGGGGCCCGCTCATAACAGCTGCTCCGTCATAGGCTTGTGCAATTAACTTGTTGGTTAAGTTAAAAGATTTTAATTCTCCTTTCAGAACACTTGTTAGTCCGGTAGCTGTTCTATTATGAATATTAACAAAACTTAAAATCTTTCGACAGGTTGAGAATTTCTAGAATAGCGCAAAATAATCACAAACTGTGAAAGGCAAGTGATATCGTTCGTTTCATCTGCTTGTATGGATACAAAACTGACATCATTAATTTCGGATTTTATTTCGTCGATATAAACATGATACATACAGTCTAAAGGTCATTTTGAATAGTTTTGAGGTATGTTTTGCACATTAAGAATTTGTCAAGGATCTTCTAAGGACAACTAATAACTATAGATATGTAATTTAAAACCATGTCTAACATACTACCCCGTTTAGATTGTGATGTTCAGTCGTGCCTCTCAAGGTAATTCGTGAATTCCGGCAAAGATTTTATACAATCGTATAATTCATAGATAAATATGTCTATTTTGTCTACTATCTCATTATGCTTTTAAAAATGATTTAACGATGGCCACTATCAACTGATGATAAAATATTTACTTCCCAAGTTGGGAATACTGAATACAATTATTCAAGTGAGTTCGGCTTTTTCATGCTCGTGAATTTTCTCTGAGAGATGTTTTAAATCATTGCAACCGGTTCGTGCCCATACATTTTTCACTCCAAATAGCAGACGAGTGAAGCAAAATAAAGCATTTTTGTTATCACTTAGAGTAAGCCATTTTTTCTCAAAATGGAAAAATACAAAATGTTCTATCTTCTTTCCATCTTTCTGATTAATGTGAAATTCTAGGCTGATACGGTCCAAGTCTTTTAACTTCTATTATTTTTTTTTTTTTTTAAAAGGTGGAAAAAGCCTTTATTAAAATATTACTACTCTATTTCACTAAATCCAACGTTAAACATATTTAGTCGTCATAGATGGCCTCCTGTGAAAAAATTTCAAAATCGGACCACGTTCCTTAAAAAAAAAAAAAAAAAAAAAAAAAGTCATTACGAACTTATATATATATATATTATAGTATATTAATAATATTATACTATATATATATATATTTATTATATATATATATATATATATATATAATACTATATTATAAAATATATACTATAATATAATATATCATATATTACTATAATATATTTAGTTCATAGATCTCCCTGTGAAAAATTTTATCAAATCCGACCTCCCGCTTTGCTAGTTACTCGTTAAGCTTAAATTGTTGAATTAATAATCAATTTTTATACTTGATACATCAATATCACAAACTATCATATTGTTACTTAGATAGGAGATTGGGGATAACACTGTAATTAAAACGACAATGAATCCAATGAATGTGCAACATTACATAAAAATAGGCTTTCACTCCTTTCATTAATTTCAACGAAGCAACACCTTTT
Organism: Trachelipus rathkii; assembly: GCA_015478945.1. Classification (NCBI taxonomy): domain Eukaryota; kingdom Metazoa; phylum Arthropoda; class Malacostraca; order Isopoda; family Trachelipodidae; genus Trachelipus; species Trachelipus rathkii. The sequence goes on along the minus strand of JABUQX010028676.1, from coordinate 37,650 downwards.
TTAAACAGCATGTTCAACACTTAAAATCATCAACTAATCAGTAATCAGTTATCAGCTATAAAACATTTTCGCAGACAGATTCATACAACAATCAAAAAAGAATTCAATTTTATATCAGTACCTCTTCCGTTTCGAATGACAACCAGATAAAACTAAAACATATAATCTGAGAAACTAAGCTTTCGGGAGCCAGCGAATTATGGCCCAGACTTTATTATTAACAAATGTACGCACACACGCGTTTTGTATAAGTTTAAGTTTAAGCTATTATATATATATACCTACTATACGACTATATATATATTATTAATGATATATATATATATTATATATATATATTATCTATTATATATATACACTATATATATACCCTGCGGATATATTAGATTCATAATCAATACTATATAATATATATATATATATATATCATTATATATATATATATAATAATATTAATTATGTTTATATATATATATGTGACATACGGCTGGTATATTTATAATATATATATTATATATTATATACATATATGGCTATATATATATATATATTATATATATATAATATATATATATTTAATATATATGTAATATCATATATATATATATAAATATAGCTATATATATATTATTATTAATAAGCTATATACTATATATATATATATCATAAAGTATTATATTTATATTATAATATATATATAGTATTACTATATATATAGTAAATAATATAAAAGTTATATATATATATATATATATTATATATTATATACTATATATATTATATATAGTAGTATTATATAATAGATTATAATTACTATATATATATATATAATATATATACTATATATATATAATTATATATATTTATAATATATATAGCTGTACTATATATATTATTGACACGCCGATAGATAAGTAGCGCAATGCTACCGGTATAATCACGTATTATATATTATATATATGATAAAACAAATCATGTTGTGTTTAAGAGAATTATATGATACTGTAGATTTAATATCGAAGTGGGCGCGTTCACCTGGCCCTTAGCTTTCATAAACTGATCATAAACAAGAGTATTCGCACCAGGTCTAATATATAGTCAACGCAATGTCAAAAAAACCGCCTTACTTCTAGTAAGCGTATAGTAGAAACCAACGAACGAACGAACATTCGTGTGCGAAAGAAAACGTACGTGGACATAACTATTATATTAATGCTTATATTATTTTATATATTATAGTATATATATATATATAATTATTATAATATATATATATATATAATATATATTATATATATATATATAGTATAGTATTATATATATATATATATATAATAAATATATACTATATATATATATATAGGATTATATATATATATGTATAGAAATGGGTTATTTTTATTTATTTATTTTTAACTATATCGTTTAAGAAAATAATGGATTTTTGTAATTTATTCCACTACGTTGCTTTAAAAAAGATAAATGTAAAATAATAGCCTCCAATTACATATTTGTAACATTTGTTTTTTATGACGAAATATTCAATTATATCGAATTTAGAAATGTTGAAAATGATCTGTGCCCAAAAACGAATATCGGAGAAAAAAAAACAAACCTACAATGAGCCTCAAAAAAGTTATGAAGTCTCCAAATTTCATTTTCAAAGCCCATTTACCGTCACATGCCTTAAAAAAAAAAAAAAATTTTATAGGCAATTTTATAGCAATCCCTTATGTTAAATTGAAGTAAAATAAATTTAATCAATTTCAGAAGAATTATATCGACTGTTTGATAAATTCCTCAGGTAAAATGTTTTTAGATTGTAACTCAAAATTATTGTCTTTAATTGTTGACTTTAAAATCGTGGCGTGCAGGAATTTATAAATTTATGATGATATACACTCACTGTTATTTTCTTTACATCTAAGTCTAACAATTACTAAATCTCACCTGTCGAATAGCCTATGGTCGCGTTTTTATGAGAATCAAGTCTAGGCATGAGAAAATTGTCACCAAATTTGCCGATATTTTTGAAACTTTAATAAATTCAAAAAAAATTATATGTTGAAAACATAAAAATCACAGTTTTAACATATTTAAACAAAAAATCAGTTTGAATTTGATGATGATTCAATATATTTTCGCCATTGATAGGACAAGCTGCGTCATCTGACCCAATTCTGAAGCTTTTTTATGCTTGAAAAATATAATAGCATTATATTATTAATAAAAAATATTAATACTAGAATGGGCGAACGAAATTATTGCACAATTATTATATTTGATATCAAAATTAACAAAAGAATTCGAAAAAAACACCGAAGGAGGCTTTCAAAATAGGGTCCTAATAAAGGTTTTTATTTACAAATTTAGTTTAAAAAATATCCGCATTATGACGTGATGTGTAACACACTTTATGAATGGAATTTTCAGTTGGCACGTAAGGGGCATTATGAGGATGAGAGTCTACGTCACAAAAGACGTGCATGCGTACATTTGTTGTATACGCTTATTTATATATTCTCAGGGCCCAATTTCGCTGGCCCAGAAGCTGCCGAAGCTCGTAAAAAAATCGGAAAAGTGTAATTTTCGAGGAAATTAATTTTGAATATGCAACAAATAATTTTGTTAAATACCCAATATTGGCAAAGTGCAAAATTCACTCAAATAATTTATTTTTAATTAAGAAATTATTTGGTTTTAATTTGAAGTGGTGGGGCCGGGCCCCACTGGCCCTTAATGACGAGCCGCCCCTGTTATATTATATTATATATTATATATATATATATATATATATTATATATATATAATATTACTATTATATATAGAATTATTATATATATATTAATTATATACTATATATATATATATTATAATTATATCATAATATATTATATATTATATATATATAGTACAGGGAGCTCGTGTAAACTTGGCATGGAGGAGGGGCTGTATCATATATATATATCTAAAAAATTAATTTTATAAATTTATATTATATATATATATATATATTATAGTATAATATATTACTTTATATATTATATAGATATATATAATATATATATATTATATATATATACTATATAATCTATATTATATATATATAACAATCTAGTAAAATTAATTTTTTATATTTATTGTGTAAGTGTATGCATAAATTAAAACTTTTTTTTAATATCGAATGCATGCATTCGAACACATTCGCAATTAAAAAGATTTGATAACTCTCTTAGATGGAAAATATTATAAAAATCAATTATCTTTTCTTAAAATATCCAATATCGATAGGATTATCTCAACGAACTATTACTAATTTTATATATGTTATTGTGCTACAATGTGTGCATAAATTATAGGACTTTTTTTTTTAAATCGATTGCATGATTCGAACACATCTCGGAAGAAAAAGCGCCTTTAACGATTTTTACGAAAAAAATAAATTAAAAACATCAACTGATTTGTTTACTTTTGATGTTTTAAATAAACTAAATCTGATTTTTTTTTATTTTATTGATTTTTTTGATTGTGGATTTTTTTATCATTTTTTCTTTATTCTTTTCTTTATTCTTTTGTAACATTTAAGTGAATTAACGTCCAAGTAAAACATTAAAAAACGACATTGATACCTTATGTAATTATAATTATCACTCTGCACACTCTCTTTTTCCGATTAATCCTTCGAACATCAAACAATGACTATATTGACATAGTAACCTCCGTAAGTCTATGTAAAGTCTTGAGTGTTGCTTTTCATTGTTCCATGTAGATTTTGAAGCCCGAGTAGGGTATACAACCACTGTTAACAATATTGAAAATTAATGCCAGATGCAGACTAATTATAATACTCTTTCTTTTGCGTGTATGATGCATGGGAATACTGATATGAATAGCTGAGTATTATGAATACTTGTATCGTTCAATTTTAGCAATTACAGCACTCTACAAAAAAAGAATAGAGTGTGTGGAAGAGGGCTTGCGTATCGTAAAGTCAAACGAGAGGTAGAAATTTTGGCTTGAGCGTGATAAGGATATAGCGTGTGAAGTTGTTATATAGGCCCATGTCGCGCCCACCGATTGTTAAAATCTGTAGTTCTCTTATTTATTATTTATGGGTGACTGGAACATTCTAGAGGCCAATGCAGTTTCTTAATTATTAATTTTTATTGGTTGACTGGGACAGGCTAAAAACCATGCGGCTTCTCAAGTATTATTCTAATTTATTATGAGTTGATTTGGACATTCTAGAAGGGTCAATGCGGCTTCTTACATTTATTATTTTTTAATTATTAATTGATTATTGGTTGACTCTTGACCAGTTCATTAGATAGGCCCCGTTCGGCCTTCTTAAGATTATCTATTTATTATTTGATATTATTATCAGTTGGACGTGGGGACATTCTAGAGCCCATAAGCAGGTTCCCTTAATTAATTATTATTATATTAATGTATTTATTTAATGATTATTATAGGTTTTAAACTCACTGTGAACCTAATTGTATATAAATATATCTGATATTATAAATAGTGTAACATTAAAACACAACGTAAAACTATTATAATGATATACAGGCTCTTTTATAATATATTATAGGTTAATATATATTATAGTATGTACTTATATAAATAGTTATAGTGTATATTTAGTAATATAACGTAGTAATAGTATTTATTTAAAATACTAGCCGATTTGACTAAATTCGGGACCGGCCCCAAATCTTGAAATATTACCATAGAACGACGAAACTTGGTATACACCTACCTTTTACATAGTCTAAAGCATTAAATCATGTAAATTCAAACCACCCAATCCAACCTCCCTCCTGACCGTCTGTGATCTATTGATCTATTGATCTATGATCTATTGATTCAAGGTCATATTTCTTTACTAAAATTGTAATGTTTTTACTTTTACCGCTAAATCGAGTAAATCAGAGTAAATCAAACACCACTCACCCTCCCTCCTGTCCAATCATGATTGGTTGTTTGATCTATTGATCTATTGATCTAATTGATCTATTGCATACTCTATTATCTATGAGTGGAGGGGAAGTCAAACTCATTTTTAAAACTAAAATTGTCATGTTTTACAAACCCTAAAACAGTAAATCAGTTAAAATCAAACCACCATCCACCCTCCCTTCTTGACCAGTTTGTGATCTATTGATCTATTATTGATCTATTGGATCTATTGATCTATTTCGAGTTCTATTGATCTATTGATTAAGGTCAAATTTATTACTAAAATTTGTCATGTTTTACATACCTAAATCAGTAAAAATCAGTAAATCAAACCACCATCACCCTCCTGACCAGTTTGTGATCTAATGATCTATTTGTCTTATGATTAAGGTCAAATTTTTTACTAAAATTGTCAGTGTTTAACATACCCTAAATCAGTAGAAATCAGTAAATTAAGCCAACCAACCTACCCTCGCTGTCCAATCATAATCTATGAATCTATTGATTCTATTGTAAAAGGCACACGTTGTTGACGTAATTAAACATTGATCTATGATTTTAAGTCAAATTTCTTACTAAAATTGTTATGCACGTTTTTACATACCCAAAGCAGTCACACAAAAATCACGAAATCACTGCATCCCTGGTAATGCTAGAACCTAGCATTGGTGTGGATCTATTTTGAATCTATTGAATCTATTTGATTCTATTGATCTATTTGATCTATTGATCTATTGCATTAAGGTCAAATTTTTACTTAAAAAAACTTGATGTTTTTACATACCCTAAATCAGTAATCAGTAAATCAGCCCACCCACCCTACTCTCCTCATCGTCTCATGTATTATCTACTAATCTACTAATATGATCTATTGATCTATTGATTTTAAGTCAAAGTTTTACTAAAATTGCTAAGTTTTACATACCCTAAAGCAGCTAAATCACTAAATCAAACCACTATTCTCCAACCTTCCCTCCTGACCATCTGTGATCTATTTGAATCTATTGATCTATTGATTCAAGTCACCTTTTTCGGGTGTCATTTTGGATAAACATAACATTAAAATCAAGTCCTTTATACAAAGATGATAAAACAATATATGCTGACGTAACAAAGTTTTCACATCAATAAAGCTAACATGCGTACATGAACTATGAAAAATTAACTGGTACAAAGGACAGAACCTATCACACACTGTAATACACGAAATTATAACTTGTTCTTAATACATTAACAAAGCTTCCTACGACTCAACATCAGTTAAAGTAACTTAAGCATAACACCAAAACGTGAACTTATTTAACGACTTTGGTCAAGACATATCTCTAACATAACGATGTTAATTTACACTAACATGGTAATAATTAACAAAATTTATCACAACAGTGGTTAACTAATTATCATTCTGATCAACGAATATACTCTAACATAATAAGGTTTCCACATCAATAAAGCTAAACATGATGTCAACATGAACTAAGAAAATGAATGCTACAAGACAAACCTGATCACACCTTAAACATGATAAACTGGTAACATTAACAAAATTCACACTTAACACCAGTAAAAGTAACTAACACTTGGATTGCAAAAACGTAACCTTAATTTAACTTTTGTTCAAGCATGATCTCTAACGTAACGATGTTAATTTACAATAAACACACCTAATTATTTAGCCAAATAATGTATGCATAACTTGTCCGATGTATCATACTGATCAACAAATTATATGCTAACATAAAAAGTTTTCACATATATAAAGCTAACATAGCATACATATGAACTAGGAAAATAATGCACAAACTACAAAACCTAACACAACTTACACACAAATAAACTATAACATTAACAAAGTTCCAGAACATAACCGGAAAGTAACTAACTTTACATACAAAAACGTAACCTATTTATACCTTTTTCAAACATATCTCTAACATGATAATGTTAATTTTACATTACACAGTAACATTTTATCAAAAAAGTGTGTCATAAACCATACCCCAAAACCCTCATATGATACCGTTAACGAGTAGAAGACGAAATAAAGCTAAGAGTTGTTTAGGCTATATCCTCATTTTTAGACTCCCACCTACCTTTCAGAAAAGACCCAACTCTAAACATAAAAATTGATTTTATGCTTAAACCCATTCTGCATAAAGGTGAAATGCATAACTTATTATATTTTGACCCTTGGCAGCATATAACTAAGCAATGTAGGCAGTCGCCATATTCGGTTTACGGATTTAATATAAATCTGACACGTCGTTGGGAATAACGAAACTTCTCGTAAGATCTCAACAACAAGCGTAGAGATGCGGGAGATGTCTTCGTATCAACACTGAGAAAAACAACTATCCTACGAAGAAGAGATAGTATTATAAACATCCTTAACATGTAAATGAGATCTTTCTTTTCAACCAAATCAGAAGAAAGGGAAACAAGAATATGACGTACGAATGAACCATATATCAGTTCAAAAAAAAAAGGGGTATACTATTTCTCGTTTCGACCAACAACATACAACAATACACAACAATAAACATAAGTTAGCAAAGATAAGTTCTTTAGATAACTAACCCAACGAATATTATGCTAAATCGATAAACATTGTCTGTTTCACATTAATTAAAAGCTAACATAGCATTACCAGAACTAAGAAAAGCACGGAATTAAACTGTTAACATTAACAAAAGATTCCACACTGAACACCTTGGTTGTGAATTAAACTGACATTCGCAACAAAAGCGTAACCTATTCATACTCTTTACACCAAACAGCTAAAGTATCAGGTCAATCTAAACATATTAACCGTTAATTTTACGATGTTGACACATGTAATATTTGTAAACAACTATTTATTATATACTCCTTCCTGTCTTATATCCTATCATACCAGAGCACCGCGAAAGTATGCGCTAACGTAACACATAGCTTTCCACATTGAATAAAGCTAAATCATAAAAGCATAACGCTGAACTAAGAATATGAATGTACAACGATCCAAACCTAACACACCATCTTACGTTGCGAATAAACCACGCCAAACATTACAAACTACTGCACGGCAACAGCACTTAAAGTAGCTTGAAAAGCACATCGTGAGCAAACGCCCAACCCTAGATCACACCTGTTTTCAGCGATATCCTCTAAGCATATCAGATGCTTACTTTTGCTGACATTAACATCGTAATAGTTTCTAACAAATAGGTTTATGTGCTCATTAGAAACCTGCTCTAATCCATGCATTACTGACAAAGAAATCGATATATGATGCTGACCCGCTCAACAGATGTTTACATCCAAAGCTCTTCCGTTATACATTCTTAACAAAAAATTTAATCATAACCTCGTCTAAAAATCATAAATGCTCAGCGCAGAAAATTTTCGTCATATGTAGCCAAAACATATCCTTGTTCTAATCCAAATACGCCATATCACACAATTTGAACATACATATACTAATAGATATTGTGTTATATTAGTATGAATATATAAGTTTCTTGTCGAACTACTAATTCTTGTAGTTTAAAATTTAAATTCACTGTTTAAAAATACGTAATTAATTTACTGGTTCTGTCAATATGCGATTGCGGATGCAGCGCGAAGTAACATTCAGGATTAATATCTCTCTCTCGAGATTTCTGAATCATCAAACCACAACCCTCCGCAACTACCGTGCAAATCTGTCCAGCCTACTAGAGCATGCATCCCACTCATACTTTGTGATTCGCTACGTGAGACCTATTAGATCGTCTCAAGATTCAAGATTTCGTTAGTTTTCAAGGAATTATATATTATTTGGAATACCAGAGTAGATCGCTATCCAGCAATATACAACTGATACTAAACAATAACTAGTTCTTAGTAGTGCATTAGCTACCCTTAATACTAACCCTACCTCAGCTTGCTTAATATCATGTCTTATGTTCCTACCGCACAAAAGTTTTTATTGCTGGCACCAATAAAGCTAAACAAATCATTGTAGAACTCTGCTCGGGACTAAGACGACGTATGTAAGTGGTACTCACAAAGTCGTGATGACCACAACCCGCCCGTACATCACTATAAGCAGTAGGAGCCTCTAAAGATAGACTGTGAAGTAACTTCAGCCTCACACGCAGTCACTCCGGTACAGAACTAATTTCACCCTATGACTCGACGATTTCAGAACTGGTCTTAATGGCACTGATTCCTATAGCCTAACAGGTGCACGACCAATATCAGTTTGGACGTCGAGTAACCTTCGTTCCCACCACTTTCAGACATCACTTTCAGCATCACGTTATACCTTAATCTCTCGTAATCAAAACTCTCTCACCTCAAACACTCCGTCAGATCTCGTGTAACATCGAAATAGTTGGACCGCGAACCAGACCTCTATATATCAATGAGATGACCATCCATTAATACCTTAATCCTGACCTACTAATGCGCACTGAGTACCCTACCTCCTATTCTTGTCATCGCGTGAAGAAGTGGTAACACTCTCGTTTCGGAGTATTACAGCTACTCTACATATGTTTACTATGACCTATGAGAACCTACGCCTCAATCACCCTCGTGTTACAGGTCAATCTTACTGTAGCCTCGTATAACAGTTTACTCCAGAGAGCGACCGGACTAGATTATCCGCCTACATATGTTGCCTACCTAACATAGTAGTATCGCCTAGTATGTACCAACTACATTACTCTACTTAAGCGCTTGCCTAGGCCTTCACGTTTCTAACACATCTCTATCGTCTCAGTAATAATCACAGTAATATATACTCTCCACTCTCATACGAGATACGACTCTATCTCTCAGTTTCTTCTAACTCCAAATCAGCGTTAATTTCCACAGATTGTCATAAGTAATATTACATAACGTTTCTAACTTACGAATAAACAGTTTTCATTAACCAAGAGTATCTAAAGCAACACATTACCTTTCCGAGAGAAAACCCAGGGGGGATGCGCCCTTGGAAAGGGCTCGATGATATCCTTGATCGCAGGGGGTGGATGTCATCCCCCCGCAAGGGGTGTAGCGGCTTTAGGCCTCAGCGCCGCAACAGGGCTCAACTGTTGCCATTACCCTCCGTATCGGAGGGTAAAAGCTCCGCTTTAGCACCCCTTCGCGGGGTGATCCCCCCTCCGCAGGATTCAACCCTTTCCAATGGCGCATCCCCCTGGGTTTTCTTCGGAAGTTAATGTGTTGCTTTAGATACTCTTGGTTATGAAAACTGTTTTATTCGTAAGTTTAGATACGTTATGTTAAACTATTACTAATGACAATGTGCGGAACAATTAACACTGATTTGTTTAGAGATGAAATCATGATGATGCGTTATTATAGTGTTATAGGAACAATTGTTATTTACACATTGTTGTAAGATCTGGACTAGATATGAATTTGTTTAGTTAGAGAAAGCGTGAGCTTCATAAGATAGTTAGTCGTTAAAGCTTTCTTTGTGTGGTAAATCTAAGATGTTAGTTCATTTATTGTGCCCATAGACTGGTTTGCGTAAGAGGTCTGACGATCTCTTAGGACCGTTCTAAGCCATATTATAATTTCACTTGATGAAGTCACATCATTTTCGATGTTCTATACTCGATAATCGAAGTGACACTCTGTTGTGCATATGAAGACTTAGTGTCGACATCCTTAGCAGTAGTTTCAAGGATGGTGGCATTCTTTGATAGCAGTTAGCGTGTACAACTGAATTGTTAATCAAGAAGTGATTTTGCAATGATAGCATTAACCATAACTGGTGTCTTTTGTAATTCCCGGTGTCTAAATTGCTGTACTGATGCATTACTATCGCTCGAAAATATAGTGTGGGAACACACTATCGAGTATAGTTAATTATGTTGAGACTGCTGCGTGATTCCTTTATAAGCCATCTACTTTTTTTCTTCCTGTAGCACCATCTATGAGTAGTGATAAGTTTTTATCAGCGCTGCACGTTACGATTAGTGTCTGTGAATGTATTCCCTGCAATCTGAACACGATGTCAGTAGACTACATGTGTACGTGTTTTTGACATTTGTACATTATAGATTCTTAAGTCGCAGACGGTTATGATTAGTTTAGCTTCTGAGATTGATGCTTAAAAACTTTGTTGGGAAAAGTATAAACCAATTATTATTTTACCTACTCTCTAGTGTATTTTTTTATGACTCGAATGTCGCTCTCCTATATTTATTGTTATAGACTTACTTGAGTCTAATCGTATTGAATATAGTTTAATTTCTATACTATATGTTGTATATTATTATAAGTTTTAAGTAATAGCTCTAAGTCATAAAAAATCTATTTATTAAATTTATATAGTTAGTATCTTATTCTATGTACTCAATTCCATTTGCTTGGCTTTTTTTTGTCGTATCCGGACTGTCAGTCAGAATTACCGAGTCCTTTATGCTGTCTTTTTACAGTCTCATTTAACATTATTGGTTCCTTATATTTTGTATCAAATTTTTTTTATTTTAGGTTTGGAGCAAGTTGCCTGGCTCTTAGAGTCTGTTCGGGTGTCACATGATTGTGAGGCTTTTCTTATATTTATTTTATTGAGCTTATTGGTTGATCTTGGGACATGTTCTAAGTACGTGACTCGATAGCGTGACGCACTTTCTACTGCATAACGCTTTTAACTGTTTTTTTCCCTTTTGACTGCCAAATTATGTTTATTGTATATCAGTGTTCATTGCGAAGTGTGCTATTCCTGGTATATCTTTTTCACTGTCTACTCGACTGATCTGTATGTCGTATGCCTCATCTACTATTATGCTCCAGCATGGTGTAGAGCTAGACGAATCGGGATCCGTACTGGATATGTTATACAGACTAGCTTGTGCGCTTATGTGCTATTATTTCGGATTGTTAGTAGTCTAAGGCGCTCCTAACAGAGTTACTCGTCTTCTATAAAATTCTTACGCTTTTTAACATTTCGTGTTGAACTGAATGAATTTGTAGATGGATGACGCGATCCCTCATGTCAGCCACTCTTCGCCTCCCTCTGTCTAAATATGATGCCCATGTTCACACCCTCATATATAAAGTAAGAATAAGTTATAAAGAAGCTTAGCCCCCACGCTATGGTTCACTTTCTTTATACCGTAGACTTGTCCCAGTCAAAATGCCAACTTAAAAATTTAATAGATTAATAAGCCACCACTTGTGTCCCTCTTTATGTGAGAATGTCCCAGTGTCCAACCCTATTAGAATATATATATTATAGTAATCAGACGGAATATACTTATATATATAGTATGCCTTGGTGTTGGGCCCTAGTGCTGCTAGCTTCAAACTTTCAACCATATCCAAGAGTTAGTCCTACTTCTAATATAATCCTTAACAAGATTACATACTTATTAAAGCTTACCTATTCGCGTGTCCTCCTCGAGCATCCAATCCCACCTCTACGCTACATAGACCCACCTGTGTCCCAGTCCCTCATGGATATCTCAGTACATTCAATCTTCTTCAATAAATTTGGGTTTTCGGGTAATGGATTACTTTAAGAAGCCGTAGAATATTTACTAAGCTCTCTTCCTTTCTGTCTACACTCAGGACCTTCCCCAGTCAACCAAATAACACTTAAAAACAAATTCAGAAAATTTGTGAGAAGACTGAGATCATAATGATAATCACTCTATCGAGCTTATTCACCTTTGATTACCCCCTCCTAGAGATGTCCGACGTTCGCAACCGCTTCGACTTTCACAACATGCTAATATGATATATGTACAGAATACGCGAAATTTTTTTAGCCACACGATACCACCTATATATTTAACATGCGTGATCAATGCTTTCTAAGGGCCTCACCATCGCCCGCAAGCACTTCATATGCCTGAACCCTATACACTGTTATTTGTTTAGGGTGTCTAACTTTTAAATGATATTACGCCTAACGCTACTTACGATTGGGCCTCATCTTGTCACTCTTCGCTCAACTCTTCAGTTCGTCACTCCAGCGCGTCGTTACAGACACCAACACAATAATTTAAGTATTTCTTATAAATTATATATCATTTAATAAAAGTCCGGCATGGCCCACACACAACACTTTGAACACACCATGTTTACGAGATTGCTTCCTCTCACTTCTTTCACTCCTACAATAATTTTAATAAATCTAAGATTAATAAAATAATTCAGATCTAAGCCGCATTGGGTCCTACTTCTAGAGACTGTCCCCCAGTTGTTCACTCCTACTACATAATTTACAATTTTAGATAATAAATTTATTACTTAATATTACTGATCACATTCTACGGTATGGTTTGACTGGACCGAAGTCAGATTTATGGGAGCGTCATTGCTCTCTCGGCTTTTCTGAGTGAGGATTTCTATATATATTACAGATATTTTTTTATTATATCAATTATCTTTAGGTGATTGAGCTTTGGACATGTCACGTGAGGTGGGCTTCTACTTTAGTCCTATAATTGGCGAGTCTTTTTAATTTATTTTTACCTTACATTATTAACTACTATTGTGTTTGACTGCGAGTTACTCCTGATGAACCCCTCCGGTCAGCCCATGTGGCTTCATTTTTATAAAATCCTATTCATAATTACACCTCCGTCTTTAATTATTATTAAAAATTTATTTTCTTAATTTCTATATAATCGCGTTTTGGCGTTGCCCCCCTGCTGAGGAAATCATTTCCCTAATACATGTCTTTCTAGAAGTGACCAAGTGCTGAGGGCACATACTTCTGTCAAGACTATCTACGATGCTCAATTTAAATTTTATTTATATGTGTTTTGACTTGTGTGAAATGTCTAAAGTGACCATGTATCTGCGCTGCCTTGAGATTATATTCTTCAGTTGAGTTTTCACGTTAATGTTGACTGGGAAGAGCATAGTGTTCGGATTGCCATACGAATATATTCTCTAATATAGCGTGCCGCTGCTGACTTAGTCTGCCCGCCATCTAGTCACGATTCAGGTTTAATTTGATTTATTAATTATAGCAGATCATTATTATTTTGATGCTGGTCTTGTTAGTTGGGAACAGGATTTTCTACTCATAGTGCTCCCATGCTGCTTTCTTAATATTATTTCTTATTTTTATTATTGTATTATGAGGGTATGATGTATTGAACTCTTGTGTGGAGCATTCTAGATTGTGCAGCGCTAGCCAATGCGAGTCTTCTTTACATTATTTTTTTTATATCTATTTTATCTTTGAGCGCTACTTTGCCGACTTTCTATGATACTTGCACGAGCATATGAGTCTCCTTAGACGCTAGGCCCCATTACATGCTTTCTCTTATATTTATTATTTTCTTACTTATGTTATTTCATCTATTCGTAAACTCCGGAGTAATTATTGGGCTTTACTGGGAACACCCAGGACTATACTTCCCAATACTTTAGAATGCTGAAGTTATGTGCGCCTCTCTTAATCAGCGTCGTTTCAGTCTGACATTATTCAACTTCATTTATTTGTCGCTGGTCTCTTTGGACCAGTTCATGAAGATAAACGCTGTCCTAAAGGGCTTCTTAAGTTATTCCATCATATTGTGTTATTCTCTTCGTCTTCTATCCTTCTTCATTATTTTATGTATAAGCGCAGAGTACAATCGTTCATAGGTTATAATTGTGTATATCCACATCATTTGGTTTCTCAGATCGCGGGTCTGGATGCAGTCTTTCCTTAGCTATTTATTTTTAATTCTATCAATCAAATCATTTGAATTTGGTGAGGATTGAAAGAAATACTCTGCCTTGCATTGTTAGTCTGGATCGGACTGAATGGACCGCATTGCACTGGTGCGCTTGCTTCTATTCCTGTATAACTATAATGTCCATTCCCTTCTTTAGCGGTAATCTGAATTATTTACCTTTATCATATTTTCGAATTATATTTATATGGATTTGACTTTAGGACATTCATCGTTAGTAGGAGCCATGCCTGGCCTTTTTTGATTATTATTTTATATTTATATATTTTGGTGATTTGACACTTATTGTCACACAGTCTGTTCTTAAGGCAAAAAAAGCAAACTTATTACTAATAAATGTATCTTTATTCATTATATTTATTCATATAAAATGTTACACATAATCATTCACAGACCCTTTTTTATGCTTATATGAACGGGTAGACGGTATTCTGTTTAATTCTTTTTAAACTATCGCTTTCTCTCTATGGAGTCAACTAACAGTCATTGATATTTGAACTCGTACATCCATACCATCGTTAAGTAGTCGACGAATGGATCTCTGTCTCCGTCTTCTCTTATGTTCTTTCTCTTTTAATTTTTATATATTTTCTAGTAAAATTTTAAAATGTTTCTTTAATCTTATTAGTCAATATCTTATTAAGTACTACAGCGACAGGTACATGTGAAAATAGACCACTCTTATTGGTATCAATGAATCCATTTATCGTTGTTCTGCATGGCATTATCCTTAATCGATCTTTGTTCTAGACGATTACATTGTATCATCAGCGGTATGACCATGCGCTTGATTAATGATTTTTGGATCATTAGTGTACTATATATACTGATTTCCTCTTAGTACGATAGGTACGCTAAATCTATATCCGTGTAAGTCTAGAATTCATACATAATTCTGTAGTTATGCATTAACCCTACAAGTCTAGCTGTCTATATCAACTGTCATCTCGATAGGATAGACTTATCTCGCTCTGACTCCTCATGATGGCTCGGATTATACATAAGCGTGCTATAGCTGGATATTAATTATCTATTCCTCATTCATTCCCATCATCTTCGTCTCCTCTTTTAATTCCTAGAGACAACCCTTTTATATGCCTCCCCTTGTGAACATCCCAATTAAGAAGGTATTCAAAGTTGAAAAGTATCAAAGTTGAGGACATCAAAGTTGAGGCATCAAAGCCGAGGAGGGGCATCAAAGTTGAGGCAATCAAAACTGAGGCATCAAAGTTGATGTGTTGTGTGTTTAGGGTTGTGTGTAGGTGTAGGTGTAGCCGTGGAAGGTGCTGAGGTTAGGAAGTTCATAACAGGCAACTCAGGAGACGGTAGCCATTACACTACATACCTCAGTTAGGACAGTTCCCTACAACAGGCTATTGCCGCTAGAATACCTACATGTGCTCGAATTAATCTCACTTAATCCCTCACGCAACTTTTATGAAAGGTCAATTTTTCAGCGCCTTGATACGCGTGATCAAGGGCATAAATATTTTCATGTGTCAAGACCCGAAAATATCAAGGTCAAAACATCAAAAGAGCGGAGCCTAAGCCTACCTAAAGGAGCGTGTAAAGGGAGCATCCCAAAAAAATTAAGAGGGGGAGACACATACGCATGGGGCCACCCCTATTCCTCCGTAGGGATGCTAAAAGCGGGTGACCGTATATTCATATATATATATATAATAATATATTAATATTACACTATATATATATAAATATATACTATTATACTATTATAATATATAAATATATATATATATAAATATATATAATACTATATATATACAACCCATGGCAAGACCCATAGCTTTGGCCTGCGCCGAATCTCTAACATTTAGGTTCGAAATGTGATCAGTCAGAAAAAACGGTAGACTGAGATTATAGAAAATCGAGACGGCAAAAGCGAAAAAGATGATGTCGAACGCGGTGCGGGGCGGTGCCGCGGCTCGTCACGGTCGGCTGATCCAGTCGTCATCGCGTTCGCATCCAATCGCGTCGTTGACCCGGAAAGCCTTCTACGCACCCGCAAAAACATATAATTTGTACCCTTCCAACGATTAGGATCCGTACCGTCGGGATAATGGCAAACTGACCTTGCAAAATGGGCTAGGGCTCCATCATCTATGAACCACATGACTAGAAGGACACCCAAAGAAGCGTCCTCGGGGAGTCCTGTAATATGACTGGGCGTTTAGATGCTTCGGTAAGACATATGATCCGATAAAATTGTCACCAATGATACCAGCCCAAACGTTAATCAGGAATTGGTGCTGGTGCCTGCCCAGGAGAATGCCATGAGAATTGCTGTGTGCCGAGATGGGGATACTCTGGAAAAGCGTAACTCTATCCTGGCCAAATAATGTCTCAGCTGTTTAAAGAATTATAACGAAGGTCTCGAGCGAGTGCGCCGTTGATATTGTATTCTTTCTATTTGTGTGCTGGATACCTATGCCTATTCGAGTATAGCCTTCTACTCTACGGTGTGTCTCTATCTTAAATTTATCCTAGTTTGAAAGTGAGAACACTCGTCTACATCGTGATCTAAGTATAGTGGTGACAATTTAGTTGCTTTACTCGAGGTCGCGTAGTTTTCCACGTTCCATAGTATTGTATTCCATGTGAAAAGTCTCAATGTAAATGTCGGGGCGCGAGAGGGTCTGAAAACTTGTACCTCTGCTATTCCTTGAACACATTCGTCACGTGAGGACGTAGTATACTCTTTCTCTATTAATCTTCGCATATAACGATTGTTATGGAATAAATGACACAGGTGTGCGCCTGTGTACTATGGTGTCCTGGCTACCACATCTGAATGACCTAGTTATCCAAGTTTCGAGACTCTTCGCACCAGGACGCCTCATGTTGAATTCTGCATTGATTTGGGACCTTCTTTTCTTATTTGGATAGTGTTTCTAAACAACTTTAGCTAACTGGCTGCAATATGATCCAACTCTCATCCACTAGTGTTCTCTTGTGTGGCGTTTCTCTCCTATATTTAAAATAAATTATTCACGGAATTGAATATCGTAATTCGCTCTAATATAACACTCTCACAGTGAGATTATGATATAATGAAATATTTTATGACGTAATTATGGTGTAAGTTGTAAGGTTCTATACGTGAGCTCTTTCCACGGTAATTAAGTTCAATGTAGTTATTATTGTCTAACGGTCTCTATATTGTCTATTAATATTAAGAATTAGGCTCTGGTGACTAGTAAATCTCTTTTCGGCTGAGCCACTGTACCAATTATTATACTCAATGTTAATTTAATATGTCTCATACATACCTGTTACCATATGCTATTCCACGCGATACATGTGATTGTAATCTGAGCCAATATGCAAACGTTTTTTATCCTTCTTTATCTAACTTGAATAAATAAATTACTTATTACCTGAGTTAATTTGTCATGTAATTTAGCATCCTATTATTGCGACTTTCTACGAGGGCGTTTATTGTGAGGCCTGACACAACTCCCACTTTACTCTCTGGTCTGGAACATTTGTGCTCATCTTTAACCGCTCTTTGTGGAGATGGAGCACACACAAGATGTGGCTCAATAGTTTCCGAGCTCTCAGATGCTTTTCATTTAGATGTCACATAAGTCATCTTTGTCTCTCGGCCTTATTGAACAATTCAAAACAAATAGCAACTTTATTTATTTTAATCTTTACTAAATAATAGTATTTTCTATCGAATGTGGTCTTTCATAGAATTTGTTTACTATATTAGTGAATATACTGAAACTATGTTAAAGTTGCAAGTTATTGTAAATGAGCTTTGTTAGGGGTACTATAATTACAATTTACTAAATTGATATCTAAATCATAAACATCTAAGTGCTTAAGTCATTAGATGCATCCCGAAGTATATTACATACTCAAAATAATGATTATAGTTACGTTATTATAGTATGGTAATTATGAGTAATACGTCTATTTATCAGTTATAACTCACCTTGGCGTATTAACATACACCACGGGTTGATGTTGAGTTTTTGTTTTAGGCCCTTGATCCTGACTATATATAATATATATATATATTATACTGAATACCCTTTATAATAGTGAGCGGAGTGTCACTACGTCAACGCTTTCAAAAAGAAATAAAAAATATATAAATAGCAAAAGATGAAAAATACACCCTAGTCGTCTAAGCACGATTTTCCTGGTGGGTCTCAGATCGTCGCAGACTAATAAAGAACAGAGAAGAATTGTATATAGTGCAGGGAATGAGAGTAGTGAGGATTGAACGTGCAAGTAGTGTGCACGACAAAGCATTCACAATGTGGTTCTTGCTGGAAAGAAGGAGGGACGGCTACAATATCGCAGTGATCTTTTGACGTCTCTACTCCAATAATTCACCTACAATTTTTCATGAACTGAGCTAGGTAAGGCACCTCTTCGTTTTAAAGAGGCGTGACTCAAATGTTGCTACAAGAGTGTGTAACTGCCGAGTATAAGTCTCAATTCCCCTCAATGAACTACCTCTGCTCGTTGTAATTCTATTAGAAAAGAGATAGCTTGCCAATGTCACGTCTCAGAAAAAGAGGGTCAAGGTAAGTCATGAAATGCAAGTAGGACTCGAGCTTTTTTAAGTCTCCTGCCTTAGGCGATCAACCCTTTCAAAAGGAGGATGGAACCTCGCGATACTCAACTCCAAAAATGTGACGAAGTCCCTAGGAGGTATCTAATCTCCAGTGAGAGTTCGAGGTGGGCGAATTAAATGGCCTAATTGTTGTAGGTGATAATGCGTGGGAAGTATAGCTTCGGACCAGGAGTGGACCACCACCACCAATATCACGCAATGTGAAAACAGAATTCCACACTTCTTTGATGGCAATTTTTGAAAACTGATGTGATTATTGGGTCTGCAAGCCAAAAGAACCTATATTATGCTCGGCAAGAAGTTTATGTTATTATATATATGTATATATTACTATATAATATCATATATATAGGTCAATAATATCCTAGCTAATCATTGTAGTTGCACTCACAACAAATTTTATTTCAGATATCTTTTTATAAGATATTGGTAGTAGATTGCTATTATATTTAGATTATTTCATATATAAATTTGCTATGATTCCTCAATAATTTTTCTAATTCCAAATACTAGGTGTTGGTAGTTTTCTGTAGCAAATTTAGTATATTATATCTTATATAATATATATGATATATATTAATATATATAAATAAATATATTAAATAAATTGACAAACTAGGTCAGAGTCATAGTAAATCATATAACTCATGATATTACTGTAATCATTAACTTCAAGAATATTAATCATTAACATATAATAATATACTATCTTTCACCTAATTGTAAATTCGAAAAAATAGTTAAATCAGTTATATATTGAATCGGTTGTAGATTAAAGGAGTACTCGATATATATTATTAAAATCTACATGTGGAAGTGCTATATATATATATATATAGTATAAATATTAATATATATTATATATATAATATATATATATATATTGATGCTTAATATTTGGAAGATAATTTCGGGTCGATTCAATTGTGATTACTTATTCTGTTAATTTTTTTATAGTATTCTTTTCACAATTATATTATAGACTTCAATGCTACTTCTCTCTCTAATTGAACACAGAGAGAAATGTGGTTAATGTGTACATTAACAGTCATGACATATTTGATCCTTGTACACATATGAGACAATATACTTACAGTCTCACTCTCTTCATGATTAACATTGTGCATAGTTTCAAAAACAAGTAATGGTCAGCGACAGGGGAAATGGTTATCGTCGTCAATAACTCTAACGTATCTCGGTCTTAATAAAAGTATCAATGGCCTCGATACTATGCACAGAGCCTTATATCAGACACGTGTAGAAAGTGCTTAGATAACCATCTATAATCTTCCGAATGCTTCGTGGCTACCGGGTTAAATAGTATTGCATTATATATAGATTATTACTTATTATAATGAGTTTTGTAGTCTTATTATATTATTATTAATATATGTCAAACCTTGTCACACCTAGACTTTATACTGCCATGCTAGACCGCGATATATGGAAAGGCAGTTACTTATGCTATACATCTTTGACTCTATTCTCGGTCTGATGTCCATTGTGACCATTGAATTATATGTATACACTTGCTCGTTGGTTATGTCTTGACGATTTTTCTTTATAGGAGGTTGAATGTACCACATAACATTTCCCTTCGCTGCCATTCTGTTCAAAATCTAATGGACAAAGTGAGACTTAAGGGTAGCTATTTATATTTTAATATTTGTCTCTTGCATTTAATACTTTCACTCTGGCCGTTCTTCCTTGCATATTTTATATACAAGTTATAATTAATAGCGATTTTATTTTTTAAGAAAGTGATAATCTGAGACACAGATAAATTGACATAATTGTTTAATATACACATTGATCAAGTTATAAGTTTCTTTATCTGCCTATCTCACTCATGTACCTATAATACAGGATTGGTTTGTCGTCAGCCTAACGGTAGTACTCATGCACGTAGGTCAATTATTATAAACTATATAAGTACTATATATATATACTTGGCATTCGGCCGAATCTCTTGTTTTAGTATTACTAACGTCTTACATCCTCCTCCTGAGTTTAGCTGGCCCAGCGTAATATTCTCACGTTGTTCCTGAGTTCATTTTATTTTCGCTAGATTTAATGTTACGATCGTATGGTTTGGAATAAACTATTTACCTTGTACTCACTCACATTTTCTCGGATAGTTTTATACCTATTTTTGGTTATCTACCATTAACAGGTATATTATATATTATTATACGGTATAGTTATATATCTACAATATCATTACTATATTAAACATGGTTGTAAATCATTGCTGTGCTGGTTTCACTTCTATTCCTAAAATATTTGGGTAAATAAATATGGCGTTATCGTATAATATAAGAGTCATATATCACAGCTAAAATGAGATTACCTTCGAAATCACAGTTATCTTCTTATATCAACATATTACTCTAAAAATTTAATATAAAGTACTATAATTATCATATTACATATAGCTATTAATATTTATCATAGTGTGATTATAAGTGTGAGGTAATATCTAGTTGATCACTGAGTAATTTTATAACATATAGTGAGTTATACTTCGAGATATTTAAGTTATGTGACCTAGGATATTATAATATCAATAAAAACTAAATTTCAAAATGAATAATAAGTTATGTGAGTTATTAAGAATATTGTATAAGGGCAAGAACGTAATTTCTCATTATGTAATCAGTGATAAAGTATATGTACTTTATTATGATTTATATATAAATATAATAAATTACATCTAAATTACTATAATCTGTTGGATAACCATGACCATAGCCAATAAAATATTCTATATAATGTGTCTAATGCATAACCTAATGTATCCCGAGGGCACCTCATTAGAGATAGTCTCGTCTCAAAGAAGTTGGGAATTCTGTGTGTCATTGCGAAATTGTTGCGTCTCCGAGCCATAGTTTGTACTAAATGTCTTATGCTACTCAAAGTTTACTTCTCCAGTTGCCCTATATAGAGCGGGAACTTTATTGCGCTGTCTCTTGTTTATGGAATAACTACTCGCTTCTTTCTGAATTGCTGTGGTGCTGCTAGTCCGCGCGTTCCATCTCGGTCTTTTCGAAAAAGGTGAAGTGAATTGCCTAGGTAGGAGATCTTAATATCTAACTTGTTGCCGCAGCTTGCGTGTGCCTAGTAGCTCCCGTCTCGCTCGCAATTCCCGTTCTGAGCATGCCTGTGGATCTAATTGAGACAAGCCAATGTGTATCCCTCTCTATTCATAGGAAATTACTAAAACGGGCAACGAGTTCTCGGACTGGGTTTATATTTGATCGCGTCACTTCCTTTCAACTGCTCATGATAATGTATCTCACCGCCTCCTTCTTCCGGCTAACTACAAGAGGGTGCCTTACTCTCCAACCTGGTATCACAGCATGTGTCTGTGAAATATTCGTGTGACATCAAGTATAATTATACTCAGCCTAGTGTTCTCTCTGATTCTTTGCTCAGGCTTCACACTCTTGTCTTGGTGTTGTGGAATTCGGTATGCCATGTCACTCTATTTTCCTTTGCGCACAAGTACTTCACATATCTTCCTTTCAATTATAAGTCCTCACGTCTTGAGCTCCACCTGAGAGACATAATTTGATAAGAGACTGCGGTGAGTTTATCTTTCTTTTGTCTTCTCTCTTTGTCGTTTTTTTCATAGGAGTGTGTGGAACTCGCGCTGCTATTTCATTAAATATGAATCTATTTGTTACGTTAATTTTCATAAAAGGTGAGATATATATTTAAACGCTGAGTATATAATAATAAGGATGATCTATTCTCACAATGAATACTAAGTGAACTATATACGTAAAAATTAGTGTCGTGAGTCTGTACTATTTCTGCATATATAAGTGATGTGAAAGTATCCCAATACCAGGAATAATATTAAACTACTGTATAATCTTAGTCAACCTCACTTTAATATTTTAACTATAATATATTATTAATTAAATATTGCTGGTATACTTTTCTTTTATTTAGGTGATCATTTGCTACGCTTTGTGGGATGACTATGAGCGTATCTTTGGACTGGTGATACCGAACAACTAAGTCCGTTTCCTCCTGACATTATGAATATCAGTAGTGAACCTTATAGACTTCAAATTATATTAATTTCCAGTACCCCTCGTGGGCGCGGGTGCCTATGCGACTCACACTCATGTCACTGATTAAATGTATAGTGATAAAGAAAGGTGAGCCTAGTGGAGTTAAATTACACACCCGTGGTGATATGATACTCTAGTGGACCTATTTTTTAGCGGACTGACTCGAATAATTTCTTAAATTGAGTTTGCTCATATTATGACCTCTACCCCTAATAACTGAATATGCTCGTAGCTCTGCCTGTTCCCTGTGTGATCTATAAAATAAGGACTTTTTATCCTTTATACCCTGGGCATACTTGTGATCTAACAGGCCTAGTGTATATAGAGAAATATCACTATATAATATTAATTGTCTTCAGTAGTTATTTGCACATTGGTCAATGTCGGTCTTGAACGTGTGTGTTCTGCTAGAGGGTGAACTTTCAACAATAATGTCACAGTAGCTATTATCCATAGCTCGAAGCATAATAAGAATAACCTTATTCACACGTGAGCGTCCGTGGAAGACGTGAACGCAGCGACTTACATCTATTTAGCGTCATCTTGAAATTAATATTTCCTTTTCTCAAACACACTGTGATGACTCGTATCTCAATTTCTCATTTCGATCCATCCCTCTCCAAAAATAATCTCCTTCGCGCTGATTTATCAATCAGCCTTTCGTTCTAAGTGTTAAATACTATTATAATCCTCTCACATATATATGATATGAGCATGACCAAAAGCGATACAGTGTATCGTTTGATCGGCACAGCTTCAAGAAGAAAGCTGATACAGCGTGACACCATTATCCCAAAGTTAATAAGTACATCTCTCCTATTTCATTCAGTAGGCCAATATACCTCTCTCTTAGCCCTAGGTTACTCCCGTCCTTTCTGTATAAGATATTTGAAGAGATGTACCACTATAGAGCGAAATCTGCGACAATTTATACCACCAGCTCCACCTCCAGTGCTGTCATCTCCCCTTACACCTCGAACGAGAAATGACTGATACTTCCTCCTCGGCGTGAACGTTTTGCAGAGGTTAACTAGATAGTCTAGCAATGTCTCTCCAGTGCTTTCTCACAAATAATCCCGAAGTTCTTGCCTCGGCATCCATTGCACAGTATATCTCTCACCTATAGTGCCAACATTCATTTACTTCTATATCGTTACTATCGGTCGAAAGATAGAGGTACCCCAGCATTCATTTAATACCCCAGTTAATTTGCTAAAAACGTGGTGACATGTTGCGACTACACTTCTTATAAACTGAATTATGCCACAACGTGGACGCAACTCTGATGTTCAATTGAAGTGCGTATCTCTCTCTCCAACAGAAACCTCCTACCAATAACATAAGCGCACCTGGATACGTTCCCTGTAATATTAGATCCTAATATTAAAACAAAGCGTGAGAGCGGATCCTATAATATTTGTGTCCATGTATAGAAGGTTACGCTTTTAGCCAGAGTATCACCCCTTATCTCAGATCTACTCGATAGCACACAGTATTGCTCTGATGGCACGAGTATGCATCTCTGGGGCGAGGGTGGCACCAGCACCAATCTCTCTAAGCCGCTGATTAACGTTTGGGCATGGTAATTACTCTATGTTCTGGGGTGACAAGTTTAGATAGTCACTGGCGTCTATAATTTTGTCTTACGAATGAGCTGCAACCTAAAACCGAAACACCGAGTCCGCGACTCAGTTTACTTCATGGTATTCCTCCCCCGAGTGATATCTGTGCGTCTTGTCTGGTTATGAACTCGCCCCTCTTCTAGTATTGTGGTTCATAGTCGAAGGATGGAGCCAATAGGTCTCATTTTGCAAGGTGTGCCAGTTACGCTCATTATCCCGACGGTACTCGAGGTATTTCACCACCGACCTATATCACAATTCGTTGTGGAGGTGCCTCAGGCTCGACCAATAGCATACCCGGGGCATGGCCACGCATGTCTCCCGGACACAACCGAGTTAATAAGCACTCACTGTATTCTGTGATTCGCACGGTTCCTCGAAATCTATCGTGCCTGATAAGCAGTGAGTAGCGCTGATCTCTTATCTGTGATTTTTAGCACAAAATGTTATACAAAGGAATCTCTCGATGAGTTCAATTTGTGAACAGCAATTTTTTATCTCATTAGTTGCTCCAATATCCTTAATAAAACGTTGTTGCACATCCTCCTTCTTATCATGCATGGATGCACACTGGTAAGATAAACGCTGAATATGTTTACTATCTCGCCGCGTTACATTGTGTAAGACAACTAGTGTGATGTAGGTGGAGTGAAGTAGATATATGTGGACTCATGTATGAAATGGCTCCTATAGACAATATCAACCCGGCGCGGTGTGCTTACTACGAGAGGGACAAATTATGTGTATTGAACAATATACAAAGAAATGCGTGAGTTTATATAATAATGTTGTTGCTCCTAATGCATCCTGATCTTTATCACCTATCTGAGTTTGTGAAATAACGCTAGTGGAGTCCCTCTTATATTCTGCTGTTATTCTTGTACCTGCTGCTCCTCTCTACCGATCTCCACTATGAATACAATTGTATAATAACTTAAATAAATTCCATTTACATAACCTGTTAGATGTCAGTTATGGTTGACGCGCGCCTATTGACTATATACAGAATAACGTGTGGCTTTGAACGCTTATAATTATGATCCTTATGAGTTTCTGACCGCGACTTTTATTTGATGAGCCCAAATTTTTACTGCTCCTTCATGACCTAACTTTTGGACCCTTGATCCTTTTTGGTGCTTGAACCGTTTTGTAGTAGAGCCAAAATTTTTTCTACTCTGAAACTGCTTGACCTAATTTTAGGGCCTAATTTTTGATGGACTCTTTACAAACTTTTTTCGACCCAACCTTTGGTTCTAATCCATGGTCATTTTTGGCCCTACAATTTATTGTATTTGTCTCTAGGCAGCCCTAAAATTTAATTTCAGTACCAAAAACCTAATTATGGCTCCAAAAACCTAAAGTTGGTACAAAATCCTAATTTTTTCGCAACTCTCTAAATTATTTGCAACCCTTCGGAAGGTATAAGGCGTTTGCTGACCATAAAACGGTTGCGTTTAAAGCCAATACCAGTGTGTATACGTAATTTAGTGGTTCACCCCTAACTATTTTGCGCCCCCCCGAATTTTTTCGACCAAAGTAGATTTTTTGAGAACCCTAATTTTCTTTGATAAGTCCAAAATTTAATTTTGAGATACCATATCAATTATTTGTCACAAACTCCTAAATAATTTGCAACTCTCCTAAATTATTATTTGTGCTAAACCTACTTTCGAACGATACGGCGTTGCGCTCTCCAAATACCCGTGTTGACTGGTCAGCAAGCCGTTTGATATCTTCTATCTTTATATCTCCTTCGCTTGATATTGTTTTTTGTATTAATTGTGAGATTCAGAGAAAGAAAATTAAATCGAACAAATTGAAGATTGAAACTTTACGACGCAAACAAAAAATCTCAAGTCATATGGCGCTAGACCTCCCTCTACTTCGTAAAGAGGGTGAATTGCATAAAAAATAAATCATATAATTAGAGGTCTGGCTAATAATTTTCAATATCCATATTAAATTAATTAGGGTTTGAACCCAAATCATAAAATCATTATGATAAGTTAATCTATCTCAAGAAAATTTAGGCTGTCTCAAAACAACCATTAGGGCTTCTACAAAATATACATTAATAAGGTTTCTCATAACCCATAAAATGAAGTAGGGGCTAGGGCACGCCCATAAATTAGTAAGCTGAGTGCAATACGTATCAACGGTTGCCTAACGCAATCAGTATTCTTGGTACCGCATACCCTTTCTTCGAAAGCGGTTTGCGCTAATAAATAATTACGTTAGTGTTGCCGTAAAAAATTAGTGAGGTTGTCCATAAAAATTTAGGTGACTTAAGGTCAGGGTGCAGATGATATATATATACCTATGGCTACTTGTTCATGTAATAGTAGCTGGACTAGTAGTACACGGCTATCACCTCTTTGGGATAGTCTGGTCTAAGGTTATAGTTGTATATGTAGGTCTTGCTCTCTAAATAGAAAAAATTTGAGAAGAGATTATTTGTATCTCAATCAACAACATAATTAGGCCGTCCAGACAATAACATTTGGGCCAAAAATGATTCACCATGGACAGACCACATTAAAAGTAGGTGTGGTCGAGAAAAAAGGTAAAGTCCCAAACAAAAACGGTAAATAGTACCCAGAATAACAGGTACATAAGCGTCAAAAGGTAAAAAATTATATGGGCTCAAACCTAAATATAAGGTAATCAAGCCTACAATAAATAAAACTTGTAAAGGTCTAAAAAAGGTCCATGAGGGCAGGTAAAAATGTGAGCCTCCAAATAAAAGCGTCGCGCGTCAGAAAAGTCACTCATGAAAAGGTCTCAAAATCCAATGTGTGTACTTAGTCACTATATAGTCACCTCTATACTTCACTACTCAGTGTGTCATGAATAAATATATACGTTAAATGTACATATATAGTCTCGTGTGAGAATGTGCACGGTAGAAAAATATAAGGGGAAGAAATTAATTTTGCACTTACTCAATTATGTAATAATTCATGTGTAACAACAACAAATTTATCTATAATAGCAAAAACCGGCTTTTTTTTGAATAGCATAATCGTTATATGCTCAGTGATACGTTATAATACTATTGCATCCATATTCTCACAGTAGGTTGTCCATAAAAGTGAAACCCAGTTTAGGGTATAGCAACGCATGGCTTATTTCCCCGTAATCAATTCTATGTAGAGATGTATGTTTTTAGGTAAGTATTTCCAAATCGTGGAAATAAAATATTTCCTGCTCTCGAATGCGATATCAAATAGAATATGACTGAATGTTAAATATCGTGTTTTGTAACAAACATTCAGTGATAGGGTCTCTGCACACGAGTGATTTGAAGTGGATCCACAAGATAATAATCTAAATGGTTTGTGTCGGGAGTAACCTATTTAGTCTGACCATGGTACAAATCGTTGATAATCATAACTTCTTAGCTTCCTACTCCTCAACCTTTTATCCCGTTAGCCAAATCTCGTGCACCGCGAACGGAATTTATCTCGCTATCACGTCGTGTGGATGAAATGAGTGCAAGATCATGACCTGTGGCGAATCAATGGCTAGCGGGCTCCAATTAGAACTAACTCCTATGAAATACGTCACTTCATGGGCATACTATTGAATGAGGACTAACCTAAGATACGATGTCGTCGGGCGTAAGATTTCACCTGGTAATATGAATTAATGACCCATAAGGGGGGCGGTTTTAATTAAAGATGCTTCGGAAGTATAGACAAATATGATCCCGTATCATATCGAACTACTTATATCCACCAAATAAGTAACGTAGTATTCTATCTCGTCACCTTTTAACTTTACATCAGGAATATGGTGGCATGTGCCACTGTCCTACAAGCTTTGAGTGTATAGTTTGCCCATGTGAGAATTGCCATGTATCTGTATGCCGGAGGTAATGGGATTATACTCTGTGGTAAATATATAAGCGTAAACCTCTTATCCTGCTCAATCAACACTAACTGATCTTCCAGCTGTTTAAGGATAATTAAACTCAGACGTCAACATCGCTAATTATTATGTGTTGCTGGAACCACTATCAAAGTTCTACATATCGTATTGTACATTAAATCATTAATGAATAAGTGTAGCAACATATGCTCTGTACAGCGTTGCATATGTATGTGTTGTGTAACACCCTGAGTCCTCTCATTTCTGCGCGTATATTGTTCTTAGTTTCTAGCATGATATCATGATAGAATTCACAGGTCTCCAGTTTGATGTCTGTGCACGCGTGCTTTGAACACACTTGATAAACTCTGCTCGTATCTCTCCTTTGCCAAGCTTTCGCGTGGAGTAGTATCTACCGCTCTCTCCGTATTAGGTGTTAGTAAGATTGATATCGACCAGTGGGGCCGTGTGTAGTGTTCTATGACTCCTTGTGTCTCTCGGTTCTATATTAGTTATTTGGTTCTAGTTTCATTCAACTCTTTCGAGGACTCTCTAGAAGCTGAATCGTGAGGACTATTTATGGGGATTGTCTTTATTTGGATATAGAGAAGTGAAAGTCACTCTGTATATATTTGCTTATAGCAGTGCTGACTTGTGCGCTTGTTGGCTCATTCTACAATTTATTTAATTTAAATAGTCTCACTATCTGATATGCAATATTATGGAAGCTCTATATTGAATATAAAGATGAAGAGAGTTGATGCGAACTGTAATCACTATAGGTAAGTGCGTTCACGTCTTTCCACGGATAGTTTATGACTTATGCTATGCTCGCTATGATTGTTATAGACGGTGAAAGTCTACCTGATCGGATCTCTATGAGTGTACCCAAGTTGTGATTATACAGATACTTTATGTCAGTTTACATCTGTTATCAACCTGTGCTTTCCACCGCGTGTATATGATTGTGTGTTACGAGTGATTGTGTGATTTTTAGTATACTGATTATCTCTATAGAGAGATGTGTCAAATATGTATCAAAAGCGTATCTCTCCACGTGATGATACGTTAATTTGTGTATTTATCAACCCCTTTATATTGGTGTTCACCTATTGCCCTTTTCTTGTAGTTGAATGGCTGCAACCAAAATTTGTCTCAAATTCATAATTAATGTTTCTAATAATAGTCTACCGATTATTAGTCTCAAGGTTATACATATATGGTATCCCACCCTATAATATTTTATATATAGTATATATCACGCATATAGCCATATTTATAATATGTGATTAGGCTTTTTGCATACGTATTGTATGATCTTTTATTGGTTATATTCCCCTGCATGATACCTATATATATATAATAATATATATTATATATATAGTATATATAGGGATATATATTACTATGATAAATAGCAATAATTACTCATGTGAGTAATAGTAATTTATATCACCATGACCTATATTATCTCTATCTCCATTTACATAAGTATATTAATAGTAAATATGGGTCGACGATGTCACACTTCCTTTCTAAAAAATAGAAGAACCATAAAAATATAAAAAAACGCCTTCTCTAGCTACATATTCTTCTGACATGCAAAGTACTAAAGAAAGAAGATTGAATTATCGTGCAAGGTAAAATATATGTATCGGGGTAAGTGAATTCCACAAAGCATGATGTTGAACTGAAGAATGGTGGGTATGCGACACAGACGAGTTGGTCTTTGTATTCCACTCGAGAAGTCACAACGATAGTCATGGTGATATGTATTAGGGCATCTTGGTTGTTTTGATAATAAGAGGGTGTGAACCTCAATGTTGGAGTGAGGTGCGAAGATATTCTCAATTCCTCGAAATCCTTCTCTCGTTGTAATTTATGTAAAAAGAGTATATGCTTGCCATATGTCACACTCTCTATTCAGAAAATCAGGCAGTGGGTCTAAGTGTGATGTCAGAGTGAGACGAATTTGGACTCTCTACTTTATAAGTCTTCCTAGCCGAACTTTAACGCATTCAATCCCGTGCTCACAAATATGTAGATTGGAAACGGATGTGCACCTCCTACAATTGAGAATACAGTATTCGCTATCTACAGGGGCTGAATTATAAAGATCTCCCGCGCTCCTGAAATATTAGATGGAGTAACTCTGCAAACAGAAGAGCAGAAAGATATCACGTCTCTCTCAATGTGTAACAGATATCCCCAACTTCTTCTGAGGTCCGAGAGTTTTTTCATTATCGTGAACTGTTTGATAATCTCGGGGAATCTGGAAGCCAAATAAACTATTCTTATGCGTGCGGGTCAAGTAATGTGTTCTCAATATTAAGTCCTCATTACCCTTTTCTTATATATATATGATAGCTATTATGTGCCCCTACTATTTGTAGGTCAGTTATATAATTATATATATATATATATATATATATATATACTAATTTCCTCTTCTTATTTTAAGAGTGACACTTTTTCTCTACCAGAACTTCGAAAAATCTAAAACTTTTTTAAATAATAGCGCTTCAGTACTATACTTAACAGTATCTATAAAGTTAAAGAGATTTATATATACAATATACATAATAATATATTATAATCATGACTTAGTTATCTTGTTGTGTAATTATTCCTATTAGTTTATGCTATTTGAGTTTATTTTATTATTTCATATTTATATATTAATATTTTTTAAATAGTTTATATATATATATATTATCTATATCATGTTATATATATTATTTATATATTGATCGATTTTATAGGTATAAGTTTTATAGCAATTATTCGGTATATAAATATAATTATGTTTTAATAATAATGTTAATATAGTATTTCATATTTTTATATATATGTCTCTATATTAGGTAAGTGATTTTAGTTATTTATATATATTAAATATACTGTATAAGTTTTAT
This sequence comes from Trachelipus rathkii, assembly GCA_015478945.1. Taxonomy (NCBI): domain Eukaryota; kingdom Metazoa; phylum Arthropoda; class Malacostraca; order Isopoda; family Trachelipodidae; genus Trachelipus; species Trachelipus rathkii. The sequence continues at coordinate 5,910 of JABUQX010028676.1, read as the reverse complement.
ACTAATTAAGAAATTTACTTGTTTATGTGTAATTTCCTTATTTTAAATAATAATAATATTGCTAACTTTCTTCCTTTTAAAATTAAAATCTTTTAAAGTATATAAATAAAAAATTAAATATAATATCACTTATTACAGCATTTGTGGCCTTATGTAGATTCTGATATACAGATGTCTCAGCTCTCGAATGTAATTTTTATGTTTGTGTAAATTAATCCTCAGGACTAACCTATATAAGATAAAAAAGGCGTCTTAATGATATATACCAATGAGCTATAAGTTGTATATACATTAAATAATTTCAATGGTATGTGAGGGAGTTAAAATTATGCAATTATATTATTATTATACTTAAATTTTATTTTTTATTATTATTATTATTATAAAATATAATGTCAACTTATATTTACCTCCAAACCATTGAATATAATTATATATGTATTAACACTTGCTTCGATTTGGTTTAATATGTCATGACGCCTTTTACTTTATAAGGTAAGAGCTGTTGAATAATGTACCATAATACTATTTCCCTATTTCTCGCTGCCATTTACTTAATGTTCATAAAAATCTTAAATGGATCACAAAGTGAGATATCTTTTTAGTTGATATTAATATTTAATATATTTTTATACTTAATTGCTTTTCTTGCAATTAAAAAGTGTAGCATTATAATTTTTTTAAAAAGGAAATTAAATAAAAAATAATAATTCATTCCAAGCTAAACTAACGTATACAGTACAAAGATGATTTAATATAAATTTTATCAATTATATATATATATTTAATATATTAATATATATATATATAATTATACAATATATATATATTATAGTTACGAACTTATTCAAATTCCCACTGATATTAATATGATAATATATATAAATATAGTATATTTGACTAGAGAAATAATATATACCTCTAATATTATTATATAATATATTATAAAATATGAATTTATTATCATATACTTATATATATATATATATTATTTATTATAAAATTATTATATTACACTCACTTAATTACTAATATATAATATTATTACATATTTATATATTAATATAATATATAATTATATATATATATATACTATAATATATATATAATATATATAATTATATATATATTAATATATAATATATTATATATATTTAATATATTATTTATATAAATAATATATAATAATATATATTGTATTTATATAATTATTTAATATAATATAATTAATATAATATATATATATTAATAAATATTATAATATATTAATATATTATTAATAATATAATGATATATATTATAACAAATAATAACATTTAAATTGATAAGCAGCATTAATATAATATAATTATTATTATAATTAATATTATAATAGTTATTTGGCTTGCATGTATCTCGCGTATAAATATCCGACATTCAGTTTAGCAAAATTTAATAAATGGCCCTCTACGTTAACAAGAAGTGGTATCTGTTCATTCAATTGCTGTATTATTTTTTTGTCTTTTATACTGTTTCAGCACTTAATCCAGGTATATTAATAAGGGCTTTTATTCGCTACCTGTATGGATAATTAATAAACGATGCTCTCACATTTTGGTATGAATCCGGTCCATCCTCCTTTTTGGAAAGTGAAGTTGATGCTCATAAGGCTAGGATGAAACTTATAAAAAACTTTTGTACCCATTTCCTTTCTGACTCCACTTATGTGACCCTCTATTTTTGCAACGCTATGTTGGAGCTTAGTCTCTTTTTCTATAGAAATTATCAACTCGCAGGTAATTAGTTTCGATAAGGTGGTAATATTGTACTTCTCGCAAAATTTCCATATCCACCATTGATGATCATACCATCTCTATAACTACATAAAGATTGAGCTCCTTACTCCACTGATATAAAATGAACATTTTAAGTGAATATTGGTGACTCATAAGATCAACTCAGTGTTGAAAGTTCCCTCCTTCTTTTCTCTCAGCCACTAGCTGCTTTGATGGAATTTACCTATGCCGTCATCTATTTTCAACTATGCTCATAGTAATTTCAATCTTTCCTTTACTTTTAGTCCCACGTCTGATGAACCCATCAATGAGGATAAATTGTGCTAGAGAAGAGGACTGGGTGTATTTTTTTTAATTTTTTTTTTTTTATTTATTTCAAAGAAAGCTGTTAAATCGTATATAATCGTATATATTAATATATATATATATATGTATATATATATATACATAATATTAATTAGTTTAAGTGGTATGCTAACATATATTATATATTTTATTATTATAGGTTCTATCCGCGCCTATAATAAATGTACATTAATATGGTAGCGGTCTTATGGTATTACATACCACTGAGTATATAATTATTATATCTTGTATTTACGCCAGTTATACCTTAGTGAGTGTATCACATAGTATTCCAATGTTAGTTTATTGCAGTTATATATAAAATTATATTGTCAAATTTCCTGAGCTATAGTATATTACTCTAATGATACCTAATAAAATCCGTATAATTATATATATATGTAATAATATATATAGTATATAGGGTGGATTACAAACGTGCGTTAGTTATAAATAACCGGTGATGGCCTGAATATACCGACTCAAAATAGACGAGCATTCATAAAGATTGTCTAGAACTGTTGGTTCCACATTTATTAGATCGTTAGTCAATAGGTGCACATGAACTCTATCACCTTTTCATTATAAGTTCCGATGTCAAAACACTCTCAGTAAGTAGGTATATAAATTGTCAATATATAATAAGGTGTGTGTTATGTCTTAAAATTAATATAATATAATCGTAATCCCTGGTGTGTAATGTAATAATGATTTTACAATATGACTCTCCAAAATTTTTTTTGTTTAAAATTTAGAATTATAATATAACATTCGTCCTCATGCTAATGCTCGATTATGGATATTAAGCTTATTGATATAAACTAGGTTGGTTAAAGTATAATTATCATAAATAATTTGTTATTCAGAATATTTAATTAATTTATTTATTGGATGGATTAATTGGTTAATTATTATTATTAATTATTATTTAATTATTTATTTATTATTATTAATATTATTATTATTATTTTAATTATTATTTTGTGTTACTCTCGATATGTGACTTTCACCGTTATCTTTATATATACGAATCATAGCGAGTGCTATAAAATATCCTCAAACTATCCGTATTAGGATAAGATATCGAATAGATTACGCACTTTATCGCGTATTTTATCTTTTCTATAAACCGAATTAATATTCAAATTTTTACGCCTTCTGTGTGACGACGATTCAACAAATATTTCATTCCTTGTTTGTAATAATTAAAATATAATTTAAAATTTATTTAGAATAAAAATGAGTGCTGCAGGGGTGTACAAGAAAGTTTTTTGAACGTGAGAAAGCAATTTCAAGAAAATATTTGTGAATATCAGTGAAACATATTTCCAATAATATAAGAACATCACCCATTTACAAATAGTCGAGAGTCTCACTGCTGTCCCTTCGAAGATTTGAATATGAAACTAGACAATATAATTGCAAGACTTATAATAAGCTAGACCATCTCAGCTCCCCCGTTCATTCCTACTACACCTACCGGATGTAACGCATCCGAATCTCAACTTCTCCGGAGACGGCTTTGTCAAGGGTAGAATATGTCAGATCAGTGTGGCAGAACCCGTTATACCCGGAATTTGGTGTTAAAATCAATGACATAAATTTTCAAAACATAGATTATCTATGCGTTGATATCTCAAACTACGTACTCAAGAATGAATTAGATCATTTAATATTTGTACTCAAAACATATAATTATGATTGCAGACGTAAGTTTAAATGTACAAGTGTTTTGTTTTACATCACATATCTATATAAGATTTCATGTCCTAGAGAGCGTTGATTATTGTACTACGTTTGGATGTAAGAATGGTTCCAATTGCAGCAACAAAAGAATAAATATTATCCTCAAGGATCAATGATGTTGAGCGTATTAGTTAAAGTTCTTTTTAAATTAGTATAAGTTCTGACGACCGATTTGAGTTTGGCGCAAAGTTTAGAGAGTTAACAAGCTTTTTCCAGTAGCCTGTCCCCCATTTCTCGGGCACACTTTGAGCAGTTCTCATTACTATGTGTCATTCTCACTAGAAGGCAGGCAACCTCCAGGCACACCTAAAATATGTATTCCTCATAGGACTCTCACACGTTTTGAATGATGCCTCTTGTTCTGGTTTATTCATTCGGTGACATATAATATAATTCCCCTTATAAAATGCGTCGTATCTATATCATGTCTCTGACACGAAGAATCTAAATGTCCCTCATGTCGATATTACCAGACTCCACCTCGTTAGGACGCGAACAATTTCGTGATGGGTTTGAGAGTCGTGTCGTCCTACTCCAGTGTAGGTGTATATAATTTATCTGTAGAATGTGAAACGAACTCTCTAGATGCGCGCGATTCATTTAGACGAAAAGGTTCAGTTTGCCATTAATCTAAACGACTAATGAGGTAACGTGTTATTCGCTGTAAAATCGAATTTTGGAGTGCAAACGACACACAATTATACCGCGATTGACAATAACCCGCTACAGAATTATTAAATATAACTTCCCTGACCACATATCCATTTAAAGTAATATAATAGATTTGTGTTGCCGCAATCCACTTCCATAAGAGTAATCCACATCAGAAGGAAAAGCCTAAGCAATTCTCTTGATTTTTACTCAAAACTTGTGCTAAAAAAGTGCTTATGTGCCTGTATTGTATAATTGGGCTATATAAATTCATAATATTTCAAGGTTTGGCAATATAATCCAATTTATATAAACTTACTAACTCATTCCAACTCTAATTGATAACCTGAAGACTGAGTATATAGGGAGCCTTTGACTGTTGCTTCAGCTCTTATTTAACTCTGGTGGCGACTTTTTTTGGTACACCTACTGAGAATTAATTAGCCACATATAATGGAATGTGTAGATAACACATTCATCCTGACATTAAATATATGTAATTAACTAAAAAAAAAATGTACTATTATAATAATGTGTTAAAGCTCCATGATTATTAACTACTGGAGTGAAAAGTTATTTTTACCCCTTATTAGTTATTTTCTACGTGCATTCTCCGAAACCTTATGTATAAACATTTAACGTAATTATAATATAATTTTACATAACAACACTGTAAGTAGTATGGAGGTGAACCTATTGTGTACTAAGTAATAATGCTTTGTATAAACCTTAAATTTTGACCTTGGTCTGATCCTGACGACCTTTTTTAGAGTCCCAATTTTTTACCTGCTCCTTTAGACCTTTTTTGACCTTTTACCTGACCTTGAACTTTACCTTTTTTGAGTCCCAAATTTTTACCTGACCTGACCTTTTTGGGCTTGACCTTTACCTCCTAACTTTACTAATTTTTTCGACCAATCACCTTTGGTAATCTTCCATGGGTCTATATTATTATTGGCCCACTTAGGTAATTTTTATTCGGCAGCTCCTAATTTTGAGAACCTAATTTTTGTGCAACTCCTCGTGAATTATTTTAGGCATATCCCTAAATGTTATATTTTCTGGCAACTACCATTTTGTCAAAACCTTGTAAAAAGTAGGTTTGCGCCAAATCCGGTTGTATCACGTTAGCAACTACCGTAATTACGATACTGTATAAGTCACCACCGCATTTTGCGCCCCCCTAAATTTTTTAAGTAGAACCCTTAAAATTTTTGAGAATTGTTACACCTAATTTTTGGAGAAGCAAAATTTTATGGAGAACCTCAAATTTTGTGGCAACCCCTAAATTATTTTGGCAATAAACCCTAATTTTTTGAGCGAACCCTTCGATAAGAAGGGTTTTAAGTCTGACCATAAACTCTCGGTTGTCAAGTCAGCAATCGTATATATG
>JABUQX010028675.1:0-17877 GCA_015478945.1 Trachelipus rathkii | reverse complement strand
CTTTCTCTTTTACCATTTTCACACCTTTTTGAGCCCTGATATTCTATTTAATCCTTCTTAAACCCTTCAGCAAGGCTCATTTTTCATACGTTTTTTATCTTTTTCCCCACGCCAACCCCCTTTTCCCCTCATTACATTAACCCCTTGGCACTGGTGCCACAACCAACTGACGATCCCTCAGGCTCTTATGTGATCATTTTGTACAGTGCTTTGTAATGTTCACTATGTCTTGTAGCACCATTTTAACTTTTATTGACATCCGCACAATTGATTCAAACTCTAAAGCACTCTATGAATCTGACTCGCATAATCAGTATATTACGATTTAGTACTGAATCCTTACTAAGTAGCTATTATTTGATAGTCTTATTTGCAGTTTATAGTTATTTTCTTAGCACCATTCATCAGCACTAAAATTACATACTATCCACCGAGATTTTACATTAACTGTATATATTAACTCAAAGAAGTTTTCAAAGCCTATTCACATTAGAAATAAAAATGAGTATATATTCATATCGATTACTCACGGAGTTCTGAGCGGACCGGTTCATCGATATATATTTTCTGGAAGATCTAGTTGATATAGGAATTCTAAGTTGTGCATACTAAAAAATATAGCGAACAACAATCTTATATAGTGCGGAGGACAAATATATCGAGATTGAGCTACTCGAGGTCGTGCTACCGGAATATGTCTTAAGTGGATAGCCTGACACATGAGCGTACTACTCACAGCTTCAGGGACATGCCTACCTTCCGTTAAATACCTAACCATCTCTCGAGAGCCTCAAACTTGGAACTAATTAGACAATTTCAGAAAAATCGATAATTCTCTTAGACACGAGTCGTGTGGGCTCTCTCTTTCAGTAGGAGAGTACATTTAGAAAAAACCATCCCGAACACAAAGCCAAAATACCAAACTCATAGCACACTCAAATCAACTTCCACATAATCACATCTACACAGCCCCATCACACTATTCAAATTTAAGCGTGAAATTAAAGTAATCTAAAGCTCTATTAATATTATTATTCTATCATTACAATTAGTTATAGTAAAATATCTCAATTCTTAAAATCTTATTTACTTTTCATTTATTTAAACTAGGGATAAATTTCTATGAAAATTTTATTTTATTTAATTATTTTTACTTACATAAAATTTCTAAAATATTATTATTTATAAGTCAGAATAATGTAAAATTTAATTAATAATAACTGATTAACTGTCAGAACTGAACATACTCTACTCCGAATGAACGAGCTTTTAGTCGATATAACTATCTTTATCATTTTGAAATATTAGGCTTTAATCTATAATTTGAAGAATCGTTTTTAAAATAATCAAAATTTAAAAAAAGGTCTCACTCAAGGTCAAATTTAGTTGAAATGGAAGGTTCATATTCTCATTTCGATTTCTTATTAATTTGTCAAAGTTACAAGTAATGTCTGTTATGACCTTCTAAAGGAGTGATATAAACTAAATTTTTATAGACATGATTACTGAAGAGCCAAATATACCTTCATTCAACAACATAGGTCAGTGAATTTTACAAACTAATATATATCAGTATATATTAATAGATATTTATAATAGTTAATAACTATAGACCTAAGAATTTTTATATATAATTAAGTTTTAATATTTAATATCTAGTTAATTTGTCTGATATAATATATAATATATATATCATATACTATATATATATATTAATATTAGTCATATTATTCTCTAGGGGCTAGAAAGGAAATAGTTCAATTGGACATGATTGAAACATTATGTAAATCCCTTCAAAATTTAAGCACATAACTGAAAATGATAATGCTCTTCTATCGATATTCAGTAATATTAAATATAATTATGGTAAATCTTGAAAGGATACCCATTCTCTTCTTATTCGAGGTAATATATATAAATTATATATATATAGTGCTATAGTATGATAATATAATTATATTGAATTTTTTTTATGTTTCAGATGTTTGTATATTATTAAATTCGATAACATCTGAAAGAAATTAAGAAATATTCAGTACCTTGAATTCTCGAATTAAAGCTTTACTGTGTATCATTATTATCTAAGATGATATATATATAAGTTTCTTTTTTTTTTACATTTTTTATATATTAAAAGATTAGAAATTACCAGTTTCTGTCCTTTAAAGCAGTAACTGTAAATGTGTAGATAGTAGTTGTGTGACTTATAACCATGAAGTAAATATAATATTATATATATATATAATTTATTTATTATAGAGTTGTTTAATTTAAGAAGCATGTTTAAAAATTTATTTTATTATTAATTATATATTGTGATTAATGTATGCCGACAGTGCATTAGTGCAATAAGTAATAGGTTCAATAGTCTCTGCTAATTCATCGAAATCACAAATACGTTGCAATAGTAACAGTGAAGTTTATGAAATACCTTTAAACCGGACTAACCATGAATGATTAAAAATAAAAATTATTAACGTTATATTCTTAAGTATTTCATTAATTTATAAATTTCATTGCCTTATATGCCACTAATTATTTATTATTTTACTTCTCTAATATAACTCCAACACTATATAACATAACAACTCGTCCACACATTAATAGCACAACTAATAGTAGTTCCCTTTTCAATGTTCATAAAACTTAATCATAAAATAAAAATACATTCTGCTCCAATCATTGCTCGTTGTCAAAAGTAAGAGAAAATTGATTTAAATGCCACGCTCATACATACGTTAGTTTCGTAACACTAATCTATTGGTTTACTATGAGTACTAAATAATTAGCTTTGCTATGCTAAAATCGTGGGATGAATATCTAATCACCACCTAATTTTTCTCACGCTGTGGATACGAAACAAACTTATACCTAACTGCTCGGAGGTTTGTTTCATTCCGCTTTTAGAGATCTTACTATGTTAGAGGTTATTGTTAGGTTAAGGTTTGTTAGGGTTAGGTTAATAGCGATTACAGTGTGGTCACACTCTAGGTTAGGTGTAGGTTAGTTACCAAAAATTTAATGTATTTACCCCTAAATTATTAACCTAAAACAAAATGAAACGAGGTACCGTCACTTACACCAAAACTTTCCCCATAAAATAATCCCTTTTAATATAAATAGTTGAATATACAAATCTATTCACATTAATATATATTTATATATATATAATATATATATTATTATATATATATATATATAATATATATTAATCAATATAAATATATATATTATATATTATATTTATATATATTATATATTATATATATATTTAATATATGTTAATAATATATATATATATATCTATATATATATATTAATTATATTATATATATTTATATATATTATTAATTATATACTTATATTATATTATATATATCTTATAATATATATATATTTATATAATATATATTATATATATTAATTATATATATATATTAATTATATATATATATATATATAATATTCATTATAATTTATATATATATATATAATATATATATATATAATTATATATATAAATAGGTATATATATTAATATATATATATATATAATATATATATATAATAATATATTCCCATATATATATATTAATTTATAATATATATATATATATAATAATATATATATATTAATATATTATATATAATATTAATATATATATATAATATATATATCTATATATATAATATTAATATATAATTAATATATTATATTTAGATATATATAATATAAAATACTATATAAATATATATTAATTATATATATATTATAATATACATGTATTATATAATGTAGTATATATACATATTTATATTATATAATATATATATATATAATATATAATATATTATTAATATATTAATATTATATATATAATTAGATATATATTGATATAATAATTATATAGATATATATAATTATATAAATTAATATATATATATATATTATTATATTAATATATATTATTATAATATTATAGATATATTAATATAATATATATATAAATATATATAATTGATATTAATAATATATTAATATTATATTCATATATATTCACGATTTACTTACTTTATAATATATATTATACTATATATCAATATATATATTTATTATAGTGATATTATATATATTTATATATATTATTAATAATATTATATTTATTACCTATATATTTAATTATATTAGTTATATATAGTTCAATATATATATAATTAATAACTATTATATTTTATTATATTCTATTGTAATATATTATTCTATAATATTATTATTAATATTATATATATAATATATATTAATATTTATATATATATAGTTAATATATTAATACTATATATTATAAATTAATAATAATATATATTTTCATTAATATATTATATATATAGATTATAATAATTTATTCAATTATATATAAGTTAAATATATTTATATAATATATAATATAATATTATATATAGTATAATATTATATAATATATTAATATATATATTATATATATTAATCTAATATTATTATATTATATATATATATATATTATATTATATAATTAATTATATATTATTATATATAATATATATATAATTATATATATTAATAGTATATATCTAGGTGATTGGTCGATCGAGATAATAAAATTATAATTCGACTCCCGACTCCTGAACCTCCCAGAGTCGATATTTAAAAAATTCAACCGGACTCTCGAACTTCCCGTAACTCCAAGTTCGTTTTAGAAAACAAATACTCGACGTCTCACTGATAACTTCCCGACTCCCGACTCCCGACCCCGACTCCCCATCCCTGATACTCTCAATGGAAAATGGAACGTGAATTTTTTCCAAAATTATGAACTATTATTTTCACCTACATTATATAATTGCTCTAAAAATAACATTGAAAAAAAAAATGAATTAACTATGACAATAAATTTTAATATTTCCAATAATAATAATAATAATACACAATTTACAAAAATAGGCACTTCTATATTACGAGTAGCTTACGTACGACACGTATTAAACTTGTTGTGACAGAAAAAAAAAGTATAAAATTTATTATTATATTTATAATATTTATACACTTAATATCTATAAGAATTAAGATAATAATTAAATTTAAATATAATTATAATAATAATATATAAAATAATAATTAATAATTAATATAATATTTATATAATGAATAAAATTATATTTATTATTAATATTATTTATAAGTAATTATATATAATATATATATTTTATAATTTTATAATTCTTAAAATTTAATTCTTAATTATAACTTTATTTAATTTTAATTAGATTTATTCTAAATAGTATACCTTTGCGGCAAATAACCATAATAAATTAATTAAATATAATTTTAAATAATAATATGTAATAATTAAATAATAATAATTAATTAAATATAATTGAAATTATAAAATAAATAAATGAAATATAATATAATAATTATTAATTATTTATATTTATTAATTAATTTTATTATTATTTATTTTTAATTTTTATTATATATTTGATTTATAGGTAATATTTAATATTTTATTTATCATATATATTTATATATAATTATTTATTATTATTATTATTATTATTATATAATATTAATATAAAATATTAAATATATATAAATAATGTACTTAATAAACTTAAATAGTATTAAGATAATTAAAAAATATTAGAAATAATCTTTAATAAAATAATACTACATTAAAATAATAATATTATATTATTATATTTATTATATTTAATTATATTTAATTATTATATATATTTAATAATGATGGCTCAATGAGCTTTCGGTTAGTAAGTATGAAGGCTGACCTTATATATATATATTATATATATTAATTAATATAATATATATTAATATTATTTATATATATATATTTAATATAAATATATATATATATATATAGATTATAGTATATATTATATATATATAATATATATATATATATATATATAATATATAATTATATAGTAGATTATATATTAATTAATTATATATATATAGGTGTAAATACATTTTTTTATACTTATATATATAGTATATAATATAATTACCACAAATATCTCACCTATATATCTTTCAAAATAATCTATACTCAACAGCCTACGTGGGAAAAATGGCAATTACATTGACTGAATTGCTTGAGGTCTCAATTATTTAGGCTCGGAAAATGTTTATAAATATATATATATTATTATTATATTATATATATATTATATAAATATATATAATATATTTTATATTTATATATTATATAATATTATATATACTATTTATATACTATATTATATATTATATTATATATAATAATATTATATATATATTACAATAGTATAATAATATTGTAGATTATTATAGTATAGTCATTAGTAATTCTATGATACGTTAGGTTAATTAATATTATAATAGTTATATATATATAGTATTATAATATATATTAATATTTATATTATTATATATATTATATATATATAAATATTAATATATATATATATATACTATAATTATAGTTAATTATATTATTATAATATATAATATATATATATATGATATATATATTAATATATATATATTATATATATACCCTGTAATATATATATATATAATATATAATATATTACCTATACTATATATATTATATTATATATATTTTATAATATTATATATTATAATATATACTATCATTAATATTATTAATATATATACTATTATAGATAATTTAATATAGTATATTAAAATATTAATTATATAAGTTAGATAATATAGCTTAAACGAATTTTCTTGATATTTTTAACTTCTTCCATTAGGTCTTCAGAAATTCAGAAGGTGGGTTAAAATACTTGTAAAGTTAGAACTATATTAATATTAAATTCTCAAACTTAGCATTAAGTGCTTATAAATCTCTCCTGTGATAAAGGAATACATTTTTGGATATCTATAGTGATGATAAGATCTTCTCTCACAATAAGTAAAATTAGGTGTGCGTAAAAAAAAAAAGTTAGAAATAGAAATATGAAAAAAAATTTCTCTTATATAAACACGTAAATTATATTTGATTTTAAAGCGGAATTCTCTGAATTGAAGGAAATTTTTTGTTTTGATATTTATTTTAGGATAGGTATGATGATTCCTTTTTTAAATGTTTGTTTTATTTATTGATAAAATATAAAATTAGATAGAAAAATTTTGCTTTTTTTTATACTAATGTATTTATTCCTCTCTTAAGTAGTATACCGTGACACCTATATGTATAATCTCTAGGAGGTAGTTGAGAGCGTGTTCCTCTGGAGACACATTATACCGAGTGGATATATAACATTACGACTAGTATATAGAGTATACATTAAATCCTTCCCTCTCCTAATAGTAGTAGAGTGTGGTCTTCTCAAGGTTATACCCCCTCGACATCTCATATAGCGTGATTTTGCATTTAGTAGACCCGTAAGTGTCGTGGCGGGTTTCCTCCGCCCCTCCACACTCACTCAGAGCGTGTTAGTGTTTGCGTGTTTCGTCGTTCCCCTTGTCCCTCCATTGTCGAGCATCGATTGGCACCCCCCAGAGTCACTCATGGTGCCCCTGAGGGTAAAATGATGACTAAAAATAATCGCCTATTACAAGAAATGAAATAGACTAATCTGTTTATATAGTGTTTATTTTGTAATAATGCTTTTATATATACGTAGTATATATATATAATATATTATATATAGTAAATATAGTAAATAATGGATCCGGGAGTCTTGGAATAACTGGGCCTTGCCTACCGATCCATGCATCTGGTAATGTCTGATTCAACCACTGATGCACCTGCAGAGAATAATGCTGAAAGTAAAGCGGCGAATCCTCGTGCAGCAGTGCCGGGAATGTTTGGTCCTGCAACATGGTGGATACTTGTCGCCATTAAGGTTACCATCAACAAATATTGGCCAGATGAATCTATCACCCAATATACCAGCCCACACCATCACCTTCCCAGCACCTTACATCCTCGTTGGATATATCCAGTGGTGGAGAGTATCAGACCAGTAACGCATGTTTTGCCGATTAGCCTATCCATTAACGTAAAAGTTAGCCTCGTCGGTAAACAAGATCTTCGTTGCAAAGGTTGCGTCATCGTGCAATTTCCGTGAAGCCCATTCGCAAACCTCCAGCCCTCTATCAAGGTCATCCTCACTAAGGTGGTGTAGCATCTGCAATTTGTGTGGATGCCACCTAATTGCCTTTAACATGCGCGTGATACTTGGTTGACTCACCCCAACGTCAACAGTCAATTGACGTATACTTCTGTATTACTGCTGCAAGAACTGTGACAGTTGTGTCTTCATCGGTTGCTGTATGTGGTCTACCACTTCTCTGTTGATCTTCAACAGATACAGTATTTTTAAACTTTACGATAACTTTCGCGACGGTATTGTGTGTTATGTTGGTTCCATGTTTCATGCTAAAGTTTGTAGCAATCTTGCGACTACTACTAGACATGACCATATATATTTTCTTTTTCTTTTTTCTTTCTTGCACATGGATAAGTCTCATGAATATGCTGAAGTTAGTAAAATTACTGATGTTGAAAACGAATCTCCCTGATAATTATCAAGAAAGCTATGGCAGCAAAACGAATATTTGAATTTGTATTTATCTTTATCCTTCTGTCTATATCAAACCTTATTTATATTTTACATATATGACACTACTTTAATCACTTGTCCTCATCAACAAATCTAATAATTTGCAAATATGAATGCAATGCACCGTTAACTTACCTTTTAAAATTACAGGGAGCTTTTACATACATGTGGTCCAGCACATTCATTGCATCTCTATCTGCTAAAGGATAAGGTCCCCTTTTAACTCCGAGCTGAGCCCCATTTGCCCTTACTTAAAATTGGACATAAAATTCTTAATGTTCAGCCAATTTTGATGAAAAAATAGCAAACCGCAGCTTTTTATGACTTCTAAAACGTCTTTTTCGTGTGTTTATGTGTTTATAGTTATTTCTCGGCTATTTTCATTTTTTGAAAAAATATGTTTTTTTTTTATATTTCTTGATTCAACTTTTACATTTTTTTTGGAAATGACTCAAGCTTAAACTTTACATAGATGGGTCAGTACCTACAAAATGCATACTCATTATTGTGTTAGATTTTTGACCCAAAGATCATACGATCAAATGGTCACAATCAAAACCTACTTTTTTTTGGGATTATTGTCTTTCCTTATATATATATATATATATATATATATATATATATATATTAGTAGTATAATAGTTATATATATATTTATATGATTAGGTATTATTTTAGTGATTATTAATTATAAATAGTATAATTTAATTTTTTTTTAAGTGTGTGCTTAGAAAGGTAGTTGCACATATAAAGTTATATATAATATTTATTCCATTCTATCTACCAATATATAAAACAATACAAAAATATATCTAATTCTCTATAATCAAAAAGTTGACAAATGCGCTTTCGACTATCCAGTTTCCTTAGTCCATCACCAAACACAGACGAGACTTGAGAAAAAGAAAAAAAGGAAAAAAAAAAGAAAAGAAAGAATGTAGAAGAAAATCGATGCAAAATTTGCGCGCCAAGAATTGTGCGAAAATGGAGGGACAAATTCAAAGGACAATGAGATCATTCAAGATAGGTAATATATAATATATATATATATATGATTTATAATATGTATATAAGTGTATTAAATATAAATTATTATATATATAAATATATATATAAAATAATATATATATAATATATATATATATATATATATATTATAATATTTATTATAATATATTATATATATACTATATATATATATATATATATATATAATATATAATATCGTCAAATATAGTAGTGATATATATATATACTATACTATATATATTATTAAATTATATATATATATATACATATATATATATAATAAATTATATTTATAATTCTCATTTAATAACACTTTTCGTAGCTATACTCATTTAAATATAATATATAGTAATATATATAATAATAAGTATTATACTATACTTAAATCTATAGTATACTTCCTACTTTTCTCGCCACTTGGCCACCTTCCCTTCTAGAGAGCCCACAATCTCTCGTCTATAGATACCCTTTCTGTGTCTCCCCGCTGACTTGATAGTCTCCGGCTCTGCTTCCAAATGATCCGCTTAAAATTTGTGATGTCCAGATTTACTCTAGCCACGATGGTGAGCTGACACTCTTAGGAGGAAGTCGCAGACATCTAGTCTACCCTGGAGCTTGGTTTGAATCTTGTCAGATTTTTGATATGGTCTGGTTAAGTTTAACCCTGTATTGTAATCATGTGGCGGCTCTTGGGTGGTGGGGCGAATTCTAAGTGGCTTAGATGATTGACTGTTACAGAAAGTGAATCAAATTCAGATGTGCAATTTCTGGTGGATGTTCATTTAGTAACACTTGTGTTGATGGTGCTCCGGTATTACTAAATAATTTCCTCTCTCGTTATATTATTTCCTTCTATAAAGCTTTAATATCTAACTTCCTACTTCAATATTTACCATCTTATGTAACCTTACTCTTGACTTACTGTTTCACAGTCGTATAATATAGTAGCCACCATATTTATCCTTAATCTACTCCATAATGTTGTTCTCTCAGTATTTTGTTCTATCCTCAACTTTTTTATTATTTTGCAATATATTGACTGTCTCCCCTCTCCACTCTTAGGCTGATAACTCCTTCACTCATCATTACTCCATCCAATTTGAAAGACGACTCATTCAACAGGGAATAAATAATGCTAGGAGGATAGCCTTGAAGCAACAGACTTCTGATCTTTCTGATACTTTTAGTTGTGATAAAGAAAACTTGGTTGTTTTCAATGCCTCAGTAACTCGGCTTTTTCATGCATCTACTTGACAATCTCTCACGCACCTATATCTTCTTTTAAAACACAATTCTAACCTTCTTCTGTTCTTAATATTCTTAATATTTTCTTTTCTTGTGATCTTTATTAGAAGGATCACACTATGTTCTTTCTAAAATTTTCTGGAAATTTGGGTTTTTTTCCGAGGCGCCTTCGGGATTTCTTCTCGCCATCCCAGTTGCCAGTTCTACATAAGGCCGTTGTTCCCCCTGCTATAGGGTATGAATCACATTTCCGGGGTGGATCCACACATATTGCTCTCCTTGATAAAATGTAGTGAGGGTTTGTCGACTCCCTAACTCCCTCCCCTACTCTTCTACCTAACTTTCTTTAATTTTTCTATGATGTTGCCTCATTCTCATTATTCTATTGTTATTACAAATTGACATTGTTTTTTTGAATTTTCTCTTCATGTACATCCTTCTTTGAGGAGAGTTCCTACGACTCGTATTTGAGACAGTCTCAACCATTCACCGCTCAACTCTATGACCCCAGACTTAACTGCTATGCTCAATCTTACATGTTCCCTACTGGTAAACTCTGGAACATGTTTTCCTCTCATTTATTTATTATCTAAATATATTCGTATAATTATGATGTACTAGTTATATATCTTTTCATTTAGAGCAATTTTTAATTACTTTTTTATTTGAAAAAGAAAAAAAGAACAAAAGAAAAAACAAAAACAAAAACAAAAAGCTTTAAAAAGCTATGTTTTTTAGCTGGTTAAAATAAAACATGTTGGCATTTTACACCCACAATCTATTAACAATGAGGTTTAAAACCAAACAACCTAATAGTATATAAAGGTATATCAGTATATATATAATATAATATAATAGTAGTTATGATTATAGTAGCTTATATATATATATATATAGTATAGTATCTTAGTAATAATATACAACAGGATCTGGATGGAATATTATAAAAGAGTTATTAATTATAATATATATTTAAATACTATAGATTCCATTCGAAGGTTTCAATGGTAACTGCGAAGACACTCTAGCCCGGATCTACACGTCTACCATGTGGTTCAATCGGTAGAGCGACAGAGTTGCATGGCAAGCCTGGGTTCATCCCTACTCTTGGCCTATCATAGATTCCAAGAGAATTCCTCTCCTAGGAAAACACTACCCGTGATGTGTGAACTTTATTTAATATATATATAATATAGGTGGGGTATATATATATATTATTAGTATTATAATGAGAGTAGATATATTATATAAATAATTAGTAAATATATATAATAATAGATATAGTATAATTTTAGAGGGAGAAATTTTGCCCTGAATTCGAAGTTCGAACTAATGTCAGTAGCGTCGTCACTGGTCAAATTACAAACATTATTACTTGGTTATCGTTTGGAAAAGCATGATATAGCAAAGTGCAGAATCCATTTGCAGAATTAAGATTTTCCGTGTATATAATATTATTTATATATATAAATATAGTATATATATATATATATATATAGAATACTATAATTTAATAGGTATAAATATATATATATTACTATAATTATTATATATATAATAGATACTTATATATATATATATATATATATATTTCATCGTAATGAACACGAGATTATATGACGCATAAATGGATCAGTTTTTAAATAACATTTTAATACCTGGTCTTAATAATAATAATTTTACTCTATTATTATTATTATTATTATTATTATTATTATTATTATTATTATTATTATTATTATTATTATTATTATTATTATTATTATTATTATTATTATTATTATTATTATTATTAATTATTGAATTATTATTATTTTATTAATTATTATTATTAGTACGTAGATAGAAAACTTTATACTTCTCTATTAGTGAATATTAATAGCAAGAGTAGTGTTTATAGTAGTAGTAGTAGTAGTAGTAATAGTAGTACGAGTAATAGTGCTACTATTTATAGTTCTGACAGTAACATTAATAGGAATAGTGATTATAGTACCTTTTATATCAACAGTAATATGATAAAAAATAGTCGCAGTAACAGAACTAATATTAATAGTAATAACACTATTGTAAGCACAAGTACTAATGTAAATAGTATCAATAACAGTGGTGGTTATAGTTGAAGTGATAATAGTAGTTATAGTAGTAGTAATAGTAAAAATGCCAATAGTAATGATACTAATATTAGCAGCAGCAACAATAGTGGTAGTAGTAACTATAATTAAATTAGTTGTTATTGTAGAAGTAATAGTAGTAGTAGTAAGAGAATTAATGCCAATAGTAATATTAATATTAGTTGTAATAGTAGTAGAGTAATAATGCTAATAGTAATACTAATAGTAGTAGTAGAATGAGTTGCAATAATAGTGGTAGTAGTACTTACTGTTATTGTTGTTGTTGTCTTAAAATATAAATTGTGACAATCAATCATTCAAAAACATCGAAAATTAGAATTCGTCTCAATTTTTCTTATGGGAGGTGCAATTTTTGCACATTTAATAAAAAACAACAACATTTTGATGAAATGAAATTGCGCAGTACTTGGAGGAGAACACAGCTCATCAGGTCAATGATTTTAGACTAAGACTAATGGTACTCTTAGAGCTGGAAGTCGAGAATATGTGCGCCACTTAAGTAATATGTCGCTTGGTAGTTTAATATAAAGGTGGATAATGAGTAGGAAAGGTTTTTTGTATCTTTCTGCATGTCACGCATATAAGTGCCTAGCGTGTTGACTGAGTATGTAGTTTGTTCGTTTCTGTAACTCGCGCAAAGCCTCTGACGTTTAGGAGCGGCAGTCTGGAGGTAGATTTTTATGGAGTGAGGAGAATCCAAGTGTCTTTATAAACTTTTTTATTTTTATTATCTAAGACGATTTTATTGAAATGATATTAAATATATTTCACAGTAATTCTCCTTTATATACTCGATATCTGTATGTTTAATATTTTGAATTTTTTATTCGTACAGTATATTAATTCTTTTGTGCTCGCTATATTAAATTTTAAAGTAATTATTAACTGTGCAGTATATCAATAATTAAATGTTATAATGCAATTCTAGGGAGGACCGCTGCTGATGTGAGCATAGTGGTGTAAGAATGATTAGCAGCCTCAGTGCGATGAATCAATAAGGAGCTGAGAGCGGCTTAGAGCTGTAGGATTATCACGCACTCGTGAGGTTATTAAGTACTATTGGCACGGACGTGCGGCAGATGTATAATATTTATTATATTATATACATATATAATATTTAATAGTATTATATATATTTATACGTATATATTATATTATATATTCTATAATATATATATTAATATTATATAATTATCATACTATATTCTGTATATATTCCTGGCCGTCATTGAGGAGTCGATCGCACTGGATAATCTAGCTGGAAGAGAACGAATGTAAATAAATCTCCTTTAAAGTGCGATTGTGTTATATCCATTAATCAAGACCTCAAATAATTATCGTGTGGAAATAGGAGAAAATTAGATTGAATGCAGGAAGAGTATAAATTTAGACCATAATCTCAGTAATACACATTAACTATATGTTAATATATTTTTAAATTTATGTTAAAAATTTCAAAAATTATAAAAAATTATAATATTCAATTAAAACAAGATTAATATTTTATAAAACATTCGTACTAGGAAAATGTCAAATATTTTTATCTTTTTTTTTTAATACTTAACCATCATGATGAAATTACAAAAAATTATATTTATTTAAAAAGCTGGAAAATTTTTTATTCGCTTCTTTTTGATAATTTTTGTAGTAGAGAATTTGATGTTGGGTATATATATATTGTTGATATAGGATGGCTTTATTGGGTAAGTTGTGAAATGATTTTGTTCAAATGAAGATGTAGGTTTTCGTTTGCGGTCGAGGACAAATGAAGATTTCTTTCTCATGGTTATATATTGCGACAGGGCTAGCGCAACCGGTCCTTTCCTTTTGCTTGTATTATCTTTCATGGAAAAGCGTTGGCAATCTTCATGCGCCATATCCCTTGGAGAGCTGCTGGGAGAAGAGTTTGGACCTAATGAAAAGAAAGATGCTAAGTTCTAAAATGGCCGAAAGAGGCGAAAACCCTAACCGGAGTGTTTAATTTTTGACTAGCGATAATAGGTTATATCATAAAGAGACTCTAAGAGGAAATCAAGAGATTTGAGACCATAAGGAAGAGTTGTCCAACTGACAGGGCGAAAAGCTCTACCAGAGAGATGGTAAATAATATATATATATTTAATATATATATATATATAATTTAATATATAAATAATTATTATTTGTATATATATATAATAATTATATATATTTAGAAGATAGATAATATATAAAAGATAATCAAGTATATTTTATATAAGAATATATATATGTAATTATAATATATATAATATATAACTTATATTCCATATTTTTTAATATAATTTTAACTTACTCATGTATAAATCAACGAATTTAAATTATTAAATAAAATGTATCACGTTATTATAAATCGAACTCAATTTCGTATTTATATTTCTAAATCATAAGATAACCTTTAAATTTATTATATCAACACATTTGGCAAGCTTTCGTCTCTATGTGCGAGACATCTTCAGGCCAGTGACGTCATATCAAGGAAAGAGAGAGCAAAATAATAAGATCTATCTCCAGTCTTATGAACTTTGGTGTCTCATTGGTTTGTTCAATAATTAGTTTTGTTAGAATATAAATACCCTGTCCTTCATGATATTTATTTGTATAGAATCTAATTTGATTTGCTCAGCAGTTGCATTGAAAATTTTTATAGTTCTTTAAAGCAGATAGAGCGCTTAGAATCTTAGATGTGTATTGAAAATTGCTTGTATATTATTAGTATCCATGGCATGGTTATAATTGCTTCTATGTGATACGAGGGCTGAGTTCATGTTATCCACCCTCAAATCTTACCTCTGCTGATATGACCTACGTGACAAGTCATTTGTTTCCCCAAAATATCGCAATTCACACTCTTTACAAGGGACCGTGTACACGCACTCCGTATTCTCCCCATTCTTTATTTTTGGGGGCAGGAACACTTTTTTTTAAGGGGTAGGTATTGGATTGGGTAAAGAATATATCTCTTGGAAGTAGGTTTTTTAATGGTCCTGTTGGTAAAGTTGGGACAGGCAAGAACGATTTTGTGGGGGGAGGGAATTATTGTTTATTGAGTAGAACTTGCTTTTAGCCTTCCTTAAGGCTTTTTTAATGATGTGGAGGGGGAAGAGTAACTTTTTGAAGGTGGAAAAAAGAAATTGAGTTCTGTTTTTATGTGTTGGGGGAGCAAATACGTAGCGTGCGAAGAAATAATGAAGATAAGGTAGCTATTTTTGTGGTGTTTGGATGTCCTGAAAACCAATGAGTATAGTTTTGGGGGAAGTAGGCTTTCTATATACGGAGAAATCAAGAGTATGGGGTTTAAATTTACGACAGAAAACTTAAAAAAAGATTTTTTTAATTGATAGATACATTTTTTAAATATCCCCAATAATAAACAGTCAATACTTTAATATGACCAAAAACATGCTTACTAGGCTTTAAAAGGTTTTGTGGATCGGGCTTTTTCTCTGTGAAGTCGATTGGGTCACTCTTACTCAAACCACATATAATCACCTCATCATGGGCTATCACAACGTCCGCTGGTATCAAGACGCCTTTCCCATTGTATGAATATCCTGGTGAAATAGCCTGTACGCTATCCAATACTTGGTTCCTTTCACAATTTTGGTGGAAATGTTGCTGAGAACTAGCATAATATCACACACATAACAAAATGAATCTGCCAACGTTTACACTGTCTTATTCTTAATTTTTATAATGTTTTATTTATTTGATTACTAAATATGTCTGCAAATGTCTAAAGGAGAGTTTAAGTTTGGATACCCGGTGTCACCTTCAAAATTAATTTGTACTAGAGTTAGTTAAACAATTATATATATATTATATTATAATTATATATTATATATTATATATATATATTTTATTTATATATTATATTAATCATATATATATAATATATATAATATACTATAAGCTATTATACGTATTAAATATCTTGTATGATATTTATATTTATATAGTATATATTATAATATATATATATATATATATATATATATATAGTATATTATTATAATATATAATGGATTTTATATATATATATATATATATACTATTTCATATGATATTTATATATATATATATATATATATATATATATATTATATAGATATATAATATTATAATATATAATATATAACAATAGTAAACATATATAACTATATGTTATAATTATATAGTATATATATATATATAGTATATATATATATATAATTATAATAATATATATAAATTAATATTATTATTAGATATATATAGGTATATATATAATATATATAATATAATATATATATATATAGTATATCTATACTATATATACTTATATATATATAATATATATAATATATTACTATATTTTATATATATATAAATTATATTATTATATATTATATATATATAGTATATATATTATATATTATATTATATGAATATAATATAATAAAGTTGATTCTTAAGCATTAAATCCCCATAAAACATTAAGGCAACTGACTTTTACACCAGACGCCATTTGCCGGGTAAACCACCCTCCAAAATTGAGAAAAAGCAGTAATCATACTCAACGCCGTCGTAACACAAAAACGGTAGATGCTAGAGAAAATCTCTAAAACGATATTTAGGAATCTGCATAAAAAAACGAATAAAAACCAATAAAAAAACTCAGTACAAAAAAAAGTTTTATATTTTTTTGAGTAACGGTACCACCATACAACATGAGATCTGCAATACAATCTTCTGCCGTGTAACAAAAAAAACGAGAGTCGATACTAGGAAAAACTAAAAACATCATTTGGAATCGAATAAAATTAGGAAGTAATCT
>JABUQX010028674.1:2500-5000 GCA_015478945.1 Trachelipus rathkii | reverse complement strand
AAAAATCGATCTCATTATCAAATGTCGGACAATTTCCACTCATCACACACACACACACACAACATATATATATATATAATATAGATATTATATATATATATATATATATATATATATATATATATATATATATATATATATATATATATATATATATATATATATATATATATATATATATATATTATATATATATATATATTAGGTGACCGTAAAAATTGATGTTGGAATTTTGTCAACGGGAATCCCACAAAGTGATCAGCCTCTCCAGATTTTAAGGTAGTTAAATTTTGAGCACGATTGAAGCATGTGAACCCTTGCCGCTGTGCGCTCAAAGTTACAAAAAACGCGTTTTTTGGGCTGACTAGTGACGTTTTGGGGCCGTATCTCCGGAACCCCTCATTATTTTCTCATGATTTATGTCTCAAATTAAAGCAATATTATTGTAACTAATTTATATTCTATATATATTTATTTCTACTTCTAGTCGAACCCAGCTATAACAGCCTCATCATCATCATTATATCATCATTTTCATGTAAATTTAGATTTAAGGAGACCTTTTTTAAAATTTCTTTTGTTTTGTTAATTTTACATCTAATTTCCGAAACCAATATTCGTTGTAATGTATATTATTAATTTTTTTCAGATTAAAATAAAATAGTAAAAGAATGGCTTCCACCTCTGCCATAAGAAGCAGAACCAAAGATAAAATTTTCATTGTAGGCTATCCGGCTCACCAGATAACCGGTTGTAAATTGCCCTCCAATCGTCAAGTTTTGGCCACTTTGTTCTACAATTTGCGTACTGTGAAATTGAATCTAAGAGATTCAGCAAGAATTACCATACAAGAAGTTCTTGTTTTCTGGGGAAACCCTCGGATTCCTACAAAACATGTGAAAGATGCTATTACTAAATTAGAGAAACTTCACGTAGAGTGGAGAAATGTACAAAAGGACCAGTATAAACAATCAGAAGCTGCAAAGAACAAAATCAAAGAGTTCGCCTCAAAGGTAGATGGTATCTTTGATATCGCCCATCAAGATGCCTTGGCCATGATGAAATCAGAAGAAGACAAGGAGTTTCTTTTTAAACAAAGGGAAAAGGGTCGGCCAGGCTCTATGCTTGGAGTTGATCTGAAGTTAGCTCGAGCTGAAGAAAGAAAACTACAAAAGGAACTTGCGAAAATGAACGAGCAAATTCAAGCGGAATGTTTTTTCGACATAGGTAAGATTCTTTTATTTTTGCTTGAATATTGATCTTTTGTTAGGTACGTTTACGTCCCCTGGTTCTATTGTTTAGTTTTTTACAAAAGCACCAACAAAACAAGATAAGCAACGTAACTTAACTATTTTCATAATTAATTTGGTCCTTTTCTTTCTCTTCTCTTGTTCATAGAGACTGATGATGAAGAAGATGAGGACAGTGATGAAAAGGAAAACACATGCGATGAAGATATCGAGGATGTGCTGCCAATGAACGTTTGTACTTCTCAAGAAACCGAGGAACTTCCTGGACCATCTCATAGCAAAGGATGAAGCGTGGCGTTAGGGAAATTTTAACCATGAAACTATTTCTGCTGTTGAATCGGTGTAAGGTATCTGAAGCCCACTTGGGGAGAATCTGAAGGAGATTCAAAGCTGTCAAAACACTATCCAATGAAGGCGAAAAGTTATATCACAAGAAAACTTCCTGAGAAGATCTTGGAACGAATTTATATACCAGAGAAGGAAGCTGTTGTAGTTCATTGGGACGGAAAACCTCTACCAGACGTTCTAAAGACAGAGCAGAAAGAACGAATAGCTGTTGTAATTTCTTATGGTGAAAATGAACAACTGCTAGGAGTTTCTGTAGCAGACACAAGCACTGGTGAAGAACAAGCCCTGGCTGTTTATGAGTGTCTCGAGGAATGGTGTGTCTCCCATACTATCAAGGCAATGTGTTTCGACACCACTGCATCAAACACAGGAAGGCTCAAAGGGGCTTGTACAATTTTGGAAAATATCTTGGGTAGAGAGCTGCTTTACCTAGCTTGCCGCCACCATATTCTTGAAGTCATGTTGAGAGGTGCTTTCGAATGTAAGTTCGGATCAACAACTGGGCCTCAACCCGATATATTCAAGAGATTCCAAAATGCATGGGCGAAGTTCAACAAGAAACAATATGATCGGGTATCATCACACGAAATTTGAAACAGACATCTTTCCCTTCTGAAGTAATTGCCAACATAACTGCGGATTGTAACACTAAACTCGCGGAATCACAACCCAGAGACGATTACAAGGAGCTCCTACAATTGGTATTGGTGTTTGTAGGAGCAATGAATGGAACGGAAGTGGAATTTAAATCTCCAGGTGCCATCAGTCATGCCAGGTGGATGGCCAAGGCCATATATTGTCTGAAGATATTTCTATTCCGCGGACAATTCAAACTGAGTCATGAAGAACAACGTTGCCTTAGAAGCTGTCTGTATTTTTTTCGTTAGAGTGTATTGCAAAGC
>JABUQX010028673.1:12500-27718 GCA_015478945.1 Trachelipus rathkii | reverse complement strand
CAACATAATATTTACACAATGAAAAGTCTTTTATAGTTATAAATATGTAAGATGTGCTTTTCTATAGCAGCACAAACAAATATATCCTTGGCACAACACCTCCAGGATCAAATATTACAAGTTTTTCAAACACATATTCAAAACAGTATTTCTTCTAGATTTAAAACGCTTAATTCCACCAGACTTTAACAGAACTGTTACATGCTTTTTAGCTGATGGACACTCGCTTTATCACTTATATTGGTGACTTGACATTTTAACTTCTTTCTGAACTAAGAGACATTCAACAATGTCAATATTTCATCTTAGAATTTCAAAAGCTGCCACAGAAAAGTAAGGACAGTAGAGAAAATAGTATTATATACTTATATATTATATATATAATATATATATGATATATATTTATATTAATATAATATATATATTATATATATATATATATATAATATATATATATAATGTTATATATATTATATTATATATATCATAATATATATATATATAAATATTATATATATAAATATATATATATATATTTTGTAAATATAGTAAATTAAAAAGCAAAAAAAAAATATATATTCATTAAAAAGTATAAATATACAGATATAGATCCATTATAATATATAATTATATAAATATGTATATATTATATATTATATATATATATATATATATATATAGAATATATATATATATATATATAAGATTAAATAAAAACAAACCAAACCATGATAAATACTTATTGTTAAAGATTTTAAAGCATCCAGCACCTAATTTTCCATTATAGCACAGTTAAATATCATGTATTACATTCTAACTTGTTACAGCTAAAAAAGCATAAAAAAAAAAATAAAATGTCAGATTGATGAATGGATAGTTTCATCAATCTAATTAACAAAAAAACTTTATTAGGTAACAAGTAATCCAAATTATTACATTTTGATTCCATTACCTAATATATTATATATATATATATATATATATATTATAAACTGAATGTAAATATGAATATAGACATATAGTAAAAAGTAAAGTATAGACTATAGAGTTTTATATTATATACTATCTAAAATATATTTTTCTCTTCAACAAAATAATATGCTTTGTCAAGTAACCTAAAGACTATAATTTAAGGTGGTTTAAGAAATTAATAAACATTAACCTTTCTAAGCAATTAAATATTGGATGATTATTAATTCTTTTAGAAACTTTACATATTTTTTAAAGCATTATGAAAGTATACTTCAAATTGTTTGTATATTTGCCTATTATTTGATATGTTAGTCCAAAAATTTGCTCCGTAAAAAGGCATACAGTAACATCTTGATAAATATAACAATTTCGTTAACACCACAAATCACACAAAACCAATTATGAACAGTGATCCAATATCCACAACCAATTAATAGAAGCAAAAAATCCATTTCTTTTAGTTTCCACCACCACTCACAGGTTGAGTCCTAATCAAGGAAGGGACATTAAAACATTGAGTGTTGTCATCTAATGCAAATTAAAAAACATCCGTAATTAATTTCCATATCCTGCCAACCACCTCTCAATGGGATTATGCTCCAGACTTATCCCTTAACTCAATATAAGAACTTTATGCTGACCAGGAACTTATATACCCATTACCCTGCATGGCTTAACACACACACACCAAGAGGTGGAATACTCAGACAGCTTACATGCACTTACTGTTCTCAATAAAAGAAACCAACATACTCGACTATCATTCCAACATAATTAGAACTCTGCATTCCCCCTAAATTCAAATCACAGCAACATGGGAAACATTTCACACTTTCTCCTCTGATCACTTTCCAATATTAATTACAATTCAACATAAACATCCCACACACACACACATCTTTTTAAAAAACATACACCACTACAAGAAAGCAAAACTGGCAAGTTTAGGCAGAATTTATAGAACAAGAATTACAATCTTTCCATAAGAGCCGACTTTTCATCTCTCAACAGAGCAATCCAACACTACAATTAAACTATACTAAAAGCATCCAAAAAAATACATCCCCCAAGGTTACTGCAAACATTTTTATCACAATTTCTCTCCTGAAATAGACACCCTAATAAAACAAAGGCCCCTTTGACAAAATAGACAACCAAATTAAGAACAAATAAACCTAATCATAGACCTCAACAACAGAATAAATAATGTAATCAACTAGAATGAAAATTGGCAACATTGTACTAGAACCCCAAGTCATTAAACCAATACAATAAAAATATTCTTAACAACAAAAAATATCCACACATCACAAACACATCCCCCACCAACACACTAAGCAAAATAAGTACAGTGTAAGTAAACAAAATAATAAAATCCCTTGCCCAAAAATCCAGTGCA
This sequence comes from Trachelipus rathkii, assembly GCA_015478945.1. Classification (NCBI taxonomy): domain Eukaryota; kingdom Metazoa; phylum Arthropoda; class Malacostraca; order Isopoda; family Trachelipodidae; genus Trachelipus; species Trachelipus rathkii. The sequence continues at coordinate 25,347 of JABUQX010028673.1, read as the reverse complement.
ACATACATTATTGTCACACTTCCAAAACCAGCCAAAAAACATCTACAATCTGCACAAATAGCTTAACAAATAAAAGCTTAAAAGATTAAAGAACAACCAAGAAGAACATAAGAAGTGCTCAACACCATCAAAAAACCTCAAAAACTCCAGCAGGGGGAATAGACAATATTTACCATAATATTACTCAGGAACTAAAGCCATATTCAACACAGTTTGACAAGCTAACATTATCCCACCATTCTGGAAACATGCACATATAATTCCCATATTAATAAAAAAAATAACAAATCCCCCAGTGACCCACCTTTATATAGACCTATATCTTTGCTCTCTAAAATATCTAAAGTGTTCAAGAAGTTAACCTTGAATAGAATCTCTCATTCTATCTCCTTAGATACCCAACAAGGATTCAGACAAAAACATTCCACCACAACTCTGCACTTCGAACTGATTTAACACAAACCAAACCCAACCCCTTCCTGTACTCTCATAGTAGCAATAGACAAACAAGGCATTCAATACAGTTCCACGTCACCTCTTAACAGAAAAATTATTAAATAATACAGAAATAAACATCAATGACTAGAAATAGCAAATTTCATATCTGCTTGTACAGTTAGTCATACTAGGACACCACACATCCTGCACATACAAACTAGTCACCAGCGATATCACAGTTTGATATACAAATACTAGAAGTGATAGAAAATAAAGCTCTAGAATAATAATAGGCTGCCTTCCTTCCACACCCATCCACCATTTGGCAAACCAAAACAAAATCCTTCACATAGGTGCCCATCTTGAAATGATGAGCAGATAATTATAAAGTCACACTCAATAGATCATCCCCTGCATCAAACATTATAACAACCCCTGCACTGAGAAGGAAAAAAATTACACCAGCTTTGAACTATTCTGACACATCTAGCACAGTACACACTCAACCCCTCCCCCCAGACACTCCTATTATTAAACACATTCACAATCAGTTAACCCCAGAACAATCTCTGCAGATCCAAATAACACTATACTCCAGGCACATCCACCTTAAATATCCTCCACAGAACAAACTTTGGACCTTCAATCCAGAGTAATGCTGTCCCATTTACGCTCTAGGCACCATCCCTCCCTCCCTTTAGGAATATAGATATAAAACTCATAATTTTATATCCCCCCCTCCCACTGTAAAGAATGTCCCTCCCTGACAATAACAAATGACAACACAGAAAATCTCTTTCAGGACTTCTTGAAAATAGAAATAGTTTTGATAATCTTTCTGGTGGATCTCTGGGTCTGGTCTACTGTGGTGGCATAAAATCTCGAGATTGCAAATTTCTTATAGGAGAGGGCTACCAAGCAAGCATATATTATATATATATATATATATATATATACATACAATTATATCATATATATATATATATATATATATATATACTATATTATTATTTATATCCTCATATTATATAGTATACCGTATATATAATAGTAATATATATATATATTGCTATCTATTATATAGTATATACTATACTATATCCATATATATATATATAATATATCATATATATATATATGGTGCTTTCCAGGCCAAATCATAAACAAAGAAATTTAATACCACTGTATTATAGATTTTGTTCAAACTTTGTATAGGCCCTATCTAATGTCTTTTACCTAAACCAAAGAAAATGTGGTTAAATGTTTTTTTTTTGTGTGTTTTTTTTAAACCCCGTGTTTGTTAAAGTTACAGCCTTCCAAAAAATTTTGGGGATCAAAAATTTTACATTTTGTTCAGAGGTCATAGCTTTGGTCCTATTTGTGATACAGCTGCAAAACAAAATGCATTTGTTTGGAGTAAAAGGGCATGATAAAAAAATGTTATTCTATGCACTTTTTACCTAAGTCATTTTACAACTTTTCTAAATCCAATTTTAAGAATATTGAATTTCTTTCTGATTTAAAAACTGAAATTGAAGTGAATAAAAACACTATCAACTAGATTTCAAGTCTCTTCCAATTGAATGTCCTTTTAAATCCCCCCCCCCTCCAAAATACATGTCTCCTAACCAGAAAGATGAATGTTGGATACCCAAAGATGACATATTGCCTATGATATCAAGTCCAAGCATTAAGATAACATATTGATTCAAGTATAAGGATGCAGAGGGCTAATTGTTTATTGAAAATGAAGCTTAACAACCTGCTATATTTACTTACTACCATTCTCATGCTATTTAATATTTTTTTGTTAATTATATTAGTTAATTGTTTAAGAAAGTTACACATTAGATCTACTTTTGAATTAATTTTTTTTTAAGTTCATGTTACTCAAAGTAAAAAATAAGCATAAATACTGAAATTCATAAATGTCTCATATTATGTTTTAAAGTAACAGTCTTAGAGTAAAAAGGTTTAAAGTAACTTTTAAGGTGGCCAAAACAAAAAAAAAGTAAATTTTTTTGGGGACAAAAAAAATAAATAAAAAATAAAAAAAATTTACCACATTTAATGTTTTTTGGTAAAATACACAAGTTTGAGCAAAATCTAAGACCTATTTGTGTTATGCACTGTATGATTTGTCCTGGAATGCACCAATTAATATCATTATATATAATTATATTATATTATTATATATATATATATATACTCATATATTATATACTATATATATATTATATATTATATATATATATTATTATTATATATATATCTATATATATTAATATACTCTAATAGTTATATATATATATATATATATAGTTATATATATATACAGTTTATATTACACCTATATATACTCTATACTCCCACCTACTATATATTCTATATATATATACTATACACCAACATATATATATAATTATTGTGGCTACGTGATGATCCTTCTAATAATTGTACAAATTTTGTATTAGTCTATATTCAGTATGAGTGAGTGAAATGTATTAATTTCATTTTAAATATATATCAAAGAAAGGCCTAAATAATATACAAGTGAATAAAAATTTTGATTTAGATGTGCTTATTTTATTATTATTATATGAATCTATTTTAGTAGTTACATGTATTTAATAGTATAAATTTGTTGATATATATTATATTGTTTGAGTATATATACGTATATTGACCTGTTATCATAAATAATGTTTACTCTATTTACTCATAAAATTATATTAATATTTTTTATATGAAGTATATATATATATATATATAACTCATAAAATGTAAATAATTCAATTTTATGAGTAATATATTCTATCATTAGGGAATAATTATTATAGGAGCCCTTTCTGTTAATTAACACAATAAGTCGTTCTGAATATTTTTTTTGATCTTTTTGTGTAATATATTGCTAACTGATATGGATATCTAAGCAATATTGTAAATTTTTTTGCCTCTCATTGTGGTAACTGGACCATATTCAAAAAGTCATCTCGTAAGCTAATTTTTTCTTAAGAATAAATTTTAAATCACATTTAATGTTAAATATTGTTTTAAAATGAGTTAAATATATAGCCTAGCTAAGAACAGAAAAATATACACTAGAACATAACACTAAAAAAATTACTAATGTAGCGTACATATAACTCAGATTCGAATCTGGAATTTACTAAAGGTGCTTACAAGCTTAAAAATAAAAATAAAAAAAAAAACATTATTTTTATTCACTAAATCATTTTATAAATCTATCTCAAACAACGAGTATCGACACTTTATACAGAAAACAAACATGTGAGTATACATTATTCTGCAGGCTAATATAAGAAATATAAATCATAGAATACTTACCTAAAAATACTGCGAGTAATAAAAATACTAAAAATAAAAATATATCTATAGGGGCTCGAAAGCCGAACAGAGAGGACCAGTTTCAACGAGCATGGAGGCGTAGGGTTTCCGCTGTTTTGCCGCGACTTCACCACCGCTTAGGGTCGTTCAGAGGTCAGAGGAACCCCCAGACTTCATTCCAAAATTACCAGATAGGTGCGGAGGTGGTTCTCGTAGGATCCCTCTTCCCGGTAGGGGGGAAATAGATACGTCCCTCTGATACGACATTGTACCCTGGTGTAAAGATCGGGACAGAGACGACCTCCAGTCTTCATCTTTTACGGTCTGTAAAAAGTTAGTGCAAGAACTATAAAGATAGCCGTAAACCTGATTCTATATTATCTCTTTTAATCATATGTCACAACGAAACTAATGTTTAAACCATCTCAAAGTGTGTTTTGGGCTCTCCAAGTATAGTAAAGCATGCATATTAAAAAAAGGAACTTAAAAAAAAATAATATATTCAAATTGCCATTGTGGACTCCTTCTTCTCTCGTGTGTTAATATAGAATTAATACTTGGATACTTTTAAACGAGTCAGGAGTTCCTATACTTTGCTACCATAATATATATATCATATGCCTCAGCTAATAAAAAGTATTATATTATATTATCAATTTTAATTTAATTAGTAGTACTAAACTATTTAAATGCTTTGAATAATCAGTTTATTTATTATTATCTAAAATATTAAAACAAAGGTTTGACAAATGAGTAAGCTCCCTTTGTTAGCAGATTATAAACTGACTCAAGTATAATAACTAAGTATATATCTAAATTCTATAAATTATACTAGCTCACTTGCTAGCCTATCTACTCAGTGCCTCCAATATTATCATACAGATACATTCTCTGTAGAAAATACAATGATCTTCCTTTCGCACTAGATTAAAAATAAAATAAATAATAGTACTTAATTTCAGTAAGTAAATTAATAGATTTATATATTATATTATATATATATATATATAATATATATAATATATAATTATATATATATAATATATATATATATATTATACTTTTAGATTCTTCATCTTATATACATATAAGATATTATATTCTGATTCAGTGGTACTACAATTTTGCTTTCCATCATACATATATATATGCTTTATTTAGTGATTCAACACATTTCTAATAAATGTACAATAAAAATGTGTAAGAAGCAAATTTAAAATCTTATAGTAATTTAATAAAGCTTCACATCTTGAAATAAATATTATAAAAATATAAGTTTTTAAATTTAGGATAACTAATGTAATATTAAACTCATACATACCTTATACCCTAAACTAAACATAGAATTTTTCATATTTTTATATCTTTTATAAATTTATTTTAGTGATTATTTTTTAAAAAGATAATATCGAAACTGATTTTGATTCAGGATGAATATTTCTCTACGCTCATATGCGTGCATTTAGAAGAAAATAAGATAAAGTAAATATAAAAAAAAAATTACTGTATTAAGTTCTTACATTGAGAAAGACAGATAATGAGAACATAAAGAGTTGACAAATACTATATTATATATATATATTATATAATATTAATTATAATTAATAATTATAATATAATATATATATTATAATTTATATATATATATATTATATTATATATATATATTAAATATATATAATTATTATATAATATATATTATTAATATAATATAATATATAATATATTAATATATTAATATTTATAATTAATATTTATTATATAATATTATTTTTAAAATTATATATTAAATTTTAAAAATATAATAATAGTTAAACATTTCTCTCGAGGAAAGTCAACAACCTTCGTTACGCAACTTCTAATAGTTACTACATACCCAAATAGAGTTTAAAATACAGTTTAAATATATAATTACAATTATATTACATATATAGTTATCTATAAAAATTTCAATATATTAATATATATATTAATATTAATATGTTTATATACTATATTATAAGTATATTGATATTATTATAATATATATATAATATATATTAATTTATATATTATATATATATATATTATATATATATATATTTATATAAATATAAAATATAAATATATTAAAATTAAATTAATATCAGAATATCTGTTATATATAATACTATTATATACTATATATAATAAAATATATTAATATATAATATATATATATATAAAGAATTTCAATATAAGAAACGTAGTTATTATTATTTTTATATATTCATTATATAGATATAATATAATTATATATGTTATAGATATGTTAAATATATATATATATATTATATATAATATATATATATAATATATATAATTTAATTATATATTTTAATATATATATATATATATATATAATAATATACAATAAGGCCATGAGATTAAAAAAAATTAGTTAAACTAATCAAAATATATTTTTATAATTAAAAATCTTTTAATTTTTGATTTTATAAAAATAAATAATTAATATACAAATAGGTTCAAATAATTCAGAATCATTATTATATCTTAATAGAAATGAGAGAAACATATTTGTTTGTGTTCGTATTAGTGCACAAAAGAGAATCCTTATTGAAAGCTTAGAGCACTACAAAAGTTGAATATAAATAGTGACTTATCTGATTAGGACCCTCTCAAATGGTAATGATGGTGCCGCAGCAATCGTTTAAGATATAAAGTTAATATGTATAGTGTTCTTGAATTTTATGTATATCATTTGTATTATATTACTTGATTATTAATATATTCATATATTCTTATAGTAGTGAAGTTACAGACACTTTATATTATAATATTAAACTTAGTGAGCATGGTAGTAAGAACAATGAGCCGTTGTGGGCGGTTTCTTCAATCAGCTATCAAGTGCAGATGAAGCATTTGATATCTAGATAAAAATATGGCAAAAACTTTTACACTCAGTTTATAAATGAGAGGTCTTCCCCATCACACTAGCTCATAACTATATAGTGCAAACTCAAAGCAGGTGTACTTGAGAATAGACCTATAGATATTGACTTTTTTACTTTCAATTAAAAATCTACAATAATCATTTTTGAATCTCATGTAATCACGAGTGAAAATATTATGTTTAATTATGATTTACAAAACTTTTATATTCTTCCTTCAAATTCTCCATTTATAATTGTACTATACATATGATAAGTATATTATCTAACATTAAGTACTCAGCAAACTGGCCTTAATAATATCATGAATACGTGATAGACAAAATAGAAAGAGCCAAAACATCTTTGTGAAATATTTTTCAAAAGATGTTGTGAGGGATTTTTTAGGAAACTATTTTTTTTATTTTTTTTTTTGTGTTACAGGTGGGTCAGCTGCTAGCCGGCGTCGAGCAAGGCTAGAGAGTCTCTGGTGTTGTTCGCTATCGAGCAGATGCGATGCGTGTAAGTGTCTGACAACTCCAGCTATATTATTTCAAATCTAACGCAATTGGACGCAGGCAATAGCAAGACACAGGCGCGGGAGCTTTTAAAGTGAGGGATGATTAAATATTTGAGTATGGAAACATATATGAAGAATGGATGATACAATTTCTCTCTCTTTGGAAAAAGAAACTTTGTAGGAATTATTAGAGACCCGACGCGCTCAGTAAGAGTAAATGTCTGGACGTTGGACTATTTAGTCAACACATAACAACTCATTGAAGTTGCCGACCATGCGAACTCCTCTCTTCTCGTGTATAAAACCGTGTGTTTCGGACGTATCAATTTACAATGCATTTGGTTATTGCACAACGAAGTGAAAGTTCTCTCCCTGTTATTGAGAAAATGTGAAAGATGTCCATTCATATTTCAGAATATGCAAAGAAACACGCATAGATATATTGCATTGCTCCCATCCGTTTTACTTTATGATCTTTCAAAAGTAAGTATAGAGGTAAGTTCGTGGAAGAATGGATTCGATACTATTTTTTTCTCTTGTTTTTTTTATTTTACTAGATCGTTAGCCACGCGGAAAAATACGTGCTGGTGCCGTAATAGTTACCAACAAATGTTAGTTGTATAGGTTTTTACACTACACAGGGCAGTACGCCTATTCAAGGAGGAGGTGTTCTCGACAACGATCGAGAAGGCTCACAGACTAAAGCAAAAATATACGCATCCACTGAGCACAGACGCAGCTTTGACCATGGGACGAATACAGAATTCAGTAGGAAGCCACGGATATAAGATGTAAGAGAATTTCCACATGAACAGATTGTACAGGATAAAAGCGATAGGATTAATTAGCCTCAGTACGCGCAGCGAACTAGCACTGATCGAGATGTATTGAATATCTTATCAACATCAAAAAGAATCAAATAGATGTGAAGTTACACACCCCTATTAGTATACTACCTCTGAGTGAGAGCCTCACGCTAAAATTGTAGACTCAGCGTCACATTTACTAATAGACAGCATCTCGTCGCACCTGCTCAGCTAGTCAATCCTTTCCTATAGTACCTCTATTATGTTAGTACATTACTTTCATCGTATAGCATGTATACATTATACGCCGTGCGCGAAAATGTCTTTTGCTCTTTATTCCCATACGCAAAGTTTCAGCCCACCTGATCCCGCCTTGTTCATTTTTGTGCAATGGGTAGCCTTATTATAGTGATCAAGGGAGATTCAGAACGTCACAACACTCGACACCGACAGAGTGATTCTCGACTTAAGAGGTAATTTAACTGATGCTAGCTCAGATGGTTATTGACTCGCGCAACGTTACGAGAACTCTCAATACTGCCATGTGTTGGCGCTTCCGACAATCCAAGATCCAATGTACTCTCACAGTTAGAGTCAGAGTTCCTCCGTAGATCGTTAGCGCCCCACACCAATCGGAAGTGAGAGGCAGATAATCAGGAACTCCAAGGCTCGGCTATGAGCCCTTGTATGGCTGGAGTAACTGAGAGAGGAAAAAAAAGTCTCGCTCCATCTCCTAACCAGCGCTGCCGAGTTTGTCTATATGTAGATTGAGGTCGCGTCCTGTCGACAAACCGTCCTCGCTCGATTGCTGAGTGGTGTCTTCAGACACTTATTTCTCTTTTCTATATGGCTTAAGCAAGGTTGTTTATAATTGTAGTCACAGAGAGAGACGTATGGACGACCGTGTTTTTACGAAGATGATCAGCAAAGATTGCGAGAGTGTCTTAGAGAGGTACGTGACATATTAGTGGTCTCAGAAAGTATAGATTGTGTGAGGTGTGTGATGCGTTTTATTCTATACTGAAGTTGAGAATACACTCGTTCCCACCCAACGGGTTTGACTAGGACTCACACTCTCAGAGCAGTAATTCCCATACTTCCAGCAACCATATCATGCGAGGTAAAATCTGAATCCTGTATAGAGATCAGACGATCCTATGATAGGGCTATTCTAGTATGACGTTGAAATTTATCTCATGCAATGAGAGTGCTCGATGAGATCAACTCGATTAAATCGTAGGCTGAATATTTGGTTGAGAACCTTCGGCGCTACTTCCGGTGCCTCAAGCAAAATGTGGAAGTACGATGCTCACGATTGTAGCAAGTTGTAGACAGAACAATGGCAATTAAATGCAAAAAGTAGGAATATGAGAGAAGCTCAGGTGATCAAGACAATCGTAACCATAACCGAACGCGTTCCGGGAACTTCGTTCACAGAGAAGATAAGAACGCAAACCGTCGGCCACAATCTCAGAGCTAGCTGCTCTGCGCTGATATGTTAAGACTGTTTGGTACAATAATGACGGTATGAACATAAGTTTTCCGCTATCACTTAGAGGGCATGAGGCAAACGCTCAAAAGTGAAGGGTGTGATCTCGTTGGAGTGCATTCCAGTTGAACAGCTAGCTCAGTACGTCACGTCTCCATATCACTATTTGGTATGTCTCAAGCTGCACAGCGACGCTCAAGTCATCTCTTGCTACGTAGTTCCTAAGGCGGAAAACCTAGAGTCTCGCGATAAGGATATTGATAGAGTGGTCGGAATCTATCGCTCAGTTAAGGTGACCCTCGGCGAACCGCGATGAGAGCGCTGGTTTACTCGATACTCTGAATAGGACAAGTGAATTGATGATATCTCAGATGATACTATAAGCGGTTTTCACAAGAGACGAGTTGCGAGAAATCCTTATATCTACACTGATCGTAAGAGCTTATACGGGCCATCTCTCTCGCGTAGCGTTCATTCATGAGCGGCCATTTTCCTGTTTTCGCAGAACGAGAGATTAGAGACGCTCGTGCGCTGCTGCTACCATATTTCACATCTCGCGAAGGTTGCCATAAGTGTAAAGATTAATCTAGCTCATTATTGGCTACAACAGTAACCGCTGTAGCGATGCTTTATCGCATAACATTGAACCTTCGAATAGCTCTTCTACCATCATACAACTCTATTGTTGTATAACTGTCGATAAGACCTATGCCCGTCCGGTTGCCACCATGCTCGGTTCCTGTCTCTATAAACCGTTGAGATTTCGATATTCACCCACTATGCCCTCGAGTCATCATAAACTCTCCGTCGACGAAAATCCTTAAGACATTGTCTTGATGGCGAGAGTTATGAGTGAGGCATGAGTAGTATAATACACAAGTAATCGTTACAAGCTGTTGAGAATGTAGTGAGATAGACACAGTTTCATGGGGAGGAGGCCCTCGATAAAAGTGATTGGTTCAATTTCTATCAGGTTTGCAGAACATATTCTTAGAAGCTCATAGATCTCGACATTAATATGATGAGAGTAAAGACAGAAATCATTATACTCTCGAGCTAGTGTTTTTGGCAAAGTAATCTCAGCACTAGAGAATTATTTCTAGTCTATGTGTAGACACAGAGAGGGGTATTGTCAGACCGACTACTCGAGTATAGCTGTTAATCGCCGGCTATGCTCGATTTCGTACGAATGTATCACATGAGCATAGATATGTTCTAGCTTGCATACTGAGATAGGATTATGACAAACTCAGGAATATCGAGAGCAATCGAAATCTTCACACGGATCTCCTGATCGCAACTGATCTCTAGCGGTGAAGGAGCTATGAGAACAAAGTCGAAATCGTACGCACCATCGGATTATGTGCATAGAGCGGATGAAGGAACCAGGATATATTAAAGTCGAAGAATTAGGAGATGACACCATGCGCTCATTCTTCAATCGCACGATTACTACAATTTCATGCACGCCGGTTATGTCTCGGAAGCAAGATACTCTGAAGCAGTCAGAGATCAAGCTATCATTTCCCATCATATACTCGGTGGTATTATTATCTCGCTGTTTAGACGAGCTCAAATATATCAGCTCTCAAGGCCCTCCCTCAATCAGCCCGATCTCATAAGTGTGCCAGATAATATAAAACGCGTAGTTATATAGATATATATATAGGCATATTTGTCTGTGGAGGAAAGTATTAAAATTTAAGATATAAGAGTTGGGTCAGATTTTCATAATTCAGGACTGAAAGGGATATATATATTAGGTGTATTTATAGAGAGAGGACTAGTGGTGAAACTAATATAGGTCCAAGTGTATGTATCAAGGAATATTATATTGACGATTACGGATGTGTAGTTGAAGTTCTTTAATTATGATTGCTCCTGAATCGTTGAGAATTGCTAATTATGATCTGCCTCCTCCCCACCTTAAAATCATGATATGAGAGTAGATATATCCCAATCAAATTCAGTGTTTTTGTGTACATTTGAGAGTTGTATGAAATCTCATAAACATTTAGCACCTATGTTACTTCAGTATATATGGTATAATGAGTAAGATATATATTCAGAGGTGGCACTTTCAGTACCTTATATCTGCGTCTGCGTCGACGACATAGTCGTCGACGTTCGGAGTTTCCAAAAAGAGCTCCAGAATATCTGTCCGTGACTTAGTAGAGCAGGCCGTGCGAGAAGAGTCACGGCTATGGATAATGTAGAGCTCAGAGATAAGGCAAAAACATGATCTGTATATACCAACACAGAAGATTATCGGATATTTATGGTAGTATCCCACCATAGAGTCGTTATTACAGGGAGTGTATATAGATTCACATTAATAGAGTATCTCACCTTATAGATCGTGAGAATTATGATAACAATAATGTTACATAAATATAGTTAAGAATATATTAAATATCATTGTTAATAGAGTTATAACATAATTAATTCTATAGCTTATTCTGTAGTCCTGAGCAGCAGTACAATATGTTTAGTGTAAATAGAGTTATGATAAACTGGTGCGCTCGTATTCAACGTGAATTCCTGCGTATCGGAGTCCTAAGACCAGGCTAGCGCAATGTAGTTATGATATAAATAACATTAATTATTAATATACTGAGCAACGGATAACATTAAAATTTAAATATCATTTATCTTAGTTAATTTATATTATATAAGTATCGATATCATAGTATAAATAAGATTAAATCCATCTAAATTCATAAATATCTAGAATTCTATATGATCAAATCCTACTTCTCACAATTCGTAATTACTAATGGAATTTTCCATCTATTCTCTACATTACATGCACTCTAAAGTGGAGAGATATTGTTTCTAAAAAGGTGAATCCAAAAAATACAATTATTCTCAGTTTTGACAAGAATAAGAAAGTACTAACAAGTATCTGGTATTTAATGACCTTTATTAATATTATAGCTATACTACTCAAATAAATAAATTGAGAGATAAGTATTTTATTATCTCAAATATTTTTAGTATTTATAGAGCAAGTTGCTAATTTTTTGTTACTCATACATGAGTGTGTTTATTATAGCATTTTCAGTAATCGGTGTCAATATGATATTATATATTTTCAGTATAACGGGTCCCTTTTGCATTCTCTACACTTGTGAAGAAATATTTCGATAGCATTTTATGTGTAGTATGTTTGATCTTATATACATTTATGATCGGTTTAGTTATTTTATATATATATATAATATATATAATATATATAATATTATTATATATATATATATAATATAATATAGATTATTATATACATGTGTATTAATATTAATATTAGAGTATTATTTATATATAATAATATAGAGTC
>JABUQX010028673.1:0-10000 GCA_015478945.1 Trachelipus rathkii | reverse complement strand
GAGTATTAATTTTATTTGGTGAAATAACAGCAGCAGCAGAGAGCATTGGTAATTGAACAAAATTTTTATTTTTCAGAGTTACAAAACTATTTGACTTATCAACTCTCATTGGTAAATTATTCTGATATGGAGATTCTACTCTCAATATTGACCCCGATTCAGATCCAATGAAGTTCCAAGTAACACTATTACTTTTATCAGTTATACTGATATTTGGATAATCTGGACTATCAAAATCTTTCTCTTTGAGAGTCAATGAATTTCCTTGCAATGTATTATTTAATGGTATAAAAACCATAGGCTGCTGAGAGGATAAGGTTTGTTTTGTACCTAAAAAGGCTGTGAGATTTTGATTCTGATTAGATTGAATCATCTGAAGAGGTACATTCTGAGTGTGTTGCCTAGGTATTCCAATACTATTTAAAGCACCAGCACTAGAGAGAGGTCCACTGTTATTTGTAGAATTTATTTTAGTTATAGATATGTTTCCTTTGATATCAGGGTGTGTAAAATATTATATTATTATTATTATTATTATTATTATTATTATTATTATTATTATTATAATAAATTAAAATTTATATTACTGCTATTATTACTATAATATATAAAATAGTTTAATTACTTTATTTTATATTTTAATTTTTATTATTAATTATTTTATTTTATTTTAATTATTTTGTCTGATTATATTAACTTTTCTCAATAATATTATAATTAAGTAGAATATTCTGTTAATGATTTAAATTTAGTTTTTTCATTAAAATATTATTTATTACTAATATATTAACTATAATTTTAATTTAATATAAAAGTTTAAAAGTATTTAGGATTTATAATATTGAATATTTATTTAATTAATTTACTAATTCTGTATAATTCATGATATTTCACAGGTTATATGTTTTTGTAAACTACATTATTTTAAAGTAATTACGAAGTATAAAAGATGATAATTGTTAGTTATAAGGAATAAATTTTAATTCTTTATATTATATACTTCACTTATAATTAGTAGCTTATTAGGTTTACCTGAAAGCATATCCTGGTGTGCTAGTATGTATACGGAATGGCTTATTTGGTAAGGGCACGTTACAAATAATTTAATTCAGCGACTACTTGGGCTATTATTGCGTGCGGAATGAAATATATAAAATAAAAAATGCAGGTTACCCTTTAGGCTGTATTATTAAAATGGTTGTAGCAATCTTATTATATTATATTATACTTTGATTAGAAAATAAAAATTAAGATTAATTATAATTAATACATTACTCATTCTAAAAAACTTAATATACTCATGAATGTGGAGTTGTACGTATTTCTCTTTATGTGCATCTATTCACTCGCGGTTAGCCCATCGTACTTATACTACCTGAGGTTTTCCTTTTTTCCCCCGACGCACCTCTTTGTGTATACCTGAGTCTTTGCAAGCTTTCTCCAACAGAAATGCAGACTCATCATATTTTAGGAAGGACCGAAACCAGTTTTCAGAGAGGTGATAGTAAAAGTCCCGAGAACCCAAGTTTTTGAGAACCATATGAACAAACATCAAGGCATCCTCTATTTTTATATTTTAATTATTCTTACAGGGATAACAATTAAGCACGCCTCACTTTTTCCCCAAGAAAGACAACATGGGCCCCGGCGTCATGTGTTACTCAGGCTGGCGTTGAATTGAAGGGTAAGTGTGTGATATACCAGGGGCCTTGAATTCTTTGTCTTGATATTATTGATCTGAACAGACGCCCTAACTCCGTTGTAATTAGATCTAGGGCTCTGGCCCGTGCGCGGATAAGGTATAAGGGTAGGAAGATTGCATTGTCCAAATAGGAATAAGCAATTTTTTTTTATCGATGTGGTTTTATCAGAACGTTATCAAGTCATATTTCGAACATTAAATGTGCGGAGAAATAAGACCGATGAATCACGCTATGATAGTCATTGCATTGGCGAGTGAAATATAATGAGCTTGCAGTAGTCACGAGACAGTAGTCGGAAAGTATTCGTAGTGACTGGGGTCGTATTAACGGGGGAAGTTGGGAAGTACCGAATGGGTATTAGTGAATCAATAAATAGTTGATTTTATCACTTTTTAGTGTCCAAATAATTTAATTAGTTTTCTCAGCTACATCTCCTTAATACGCAGTATGACTCAGTACGATGAAGTTGATATTTTAATTTCATTATTTTTTTATTTCATATTGATCCCTTAAGTCCCTTTTGTGAATTTTTGTCTTCAGACTCACGTCTGTAATAAATATAATATACGTTAATATTTAAAGTAAATTTAATATGATTATCTGATACAATGTAATAATAGTTAAATGAAAGTAAGCTTACACCGTCGCGAGCTAACAAAGCTACATGCCAATGGTAATCAGAGTGTAACCTGCCGTAATCTCTTTTCATCCACTGAAGATGCAGTAATCTGACTATTTTCCCAGTTAATGCTCACATAAGCGTGAACTACCATATTATTTTATATATAAATCTATATACATTATTATAACAAGTTACCATAAATAATAATTAATAATAAATATTAAAATTGGAAAAAAAAAAAAATAAAAACAAACTACATTTAATACCATAAACGTCATTAGTTTTTAAGCTAGCAAGAACTTCAATTTTTTAAAATAAGAAAAACAAAAAACATGGTAAAAAATAGCAAAATAAAAAAAAAAAAAAAAAACGACAACAAAAATATATGCACACAAAAAAAACAATGACAAAACTGTTTTTATTGACAAACAAAACCAAAACAACTATTTATTGGTTTTCGTTAATCTAAAATAAATTTATAACCCCAGAACTCCTACAAGGCAGACAAGAACACAATATACTTCATAAACTCTGAGAAAGTAATGTTCATCAAAAAGGTCAACTTTATTTATTCATGTATTCATACAAAGTAAGTTACCAGCGCAAGGACTAACTAGTGCAAAGAAACGTCATTCACACAGACGTAGTTCAAAGCATCAGAACGGACAAATAACACTTATACACACACGGATTAATGAGTTGCACATGCGCTAACTATGGAACAAGAACCAGTAAAAATTATATGGTGTTATAATGTTTTAAACAGAGTATCCCACGAATCAAGAAATTTAAATAATCGACAATGTGATAAAAGTTACTAGAATGGGAAGATAGTAACAAAAGAGGTAGGAAGGAAGAGAGCGTTTATATATTCACAATCACGCTACACAGTAGGTATTTGTTCTTTTCTTCTCAGTGCGTGCTAGGGTTTAATTATAGGTACTGTCATCGTCCGTTTGTAGGAATACGATCAGATGCTGAACGTAGGTGGCCACCCTGGTCGCAGCGCCAACACGTGGCGCTATTGAAAGCTATAAGTGGCGTTATTCAGTTGAATACGGGGGTATAGGAACTTTGATAATTTGTATTGGAAGTATTTTATTAATTATTTAAATTAGCAAACCATCATAGCATTTCAATAGGTAAGTAAGTAAATTTTAATTAATGAAAACTAAAATCTATTTTAAATTTTATTTATTTACTAGTAAATACTTGTGTAAATGGCATGATAGGACTAAGGTATAATTCTTAGATTTACAGTAAATTAATTATATATAAGTATTAGTGGTAAAATTGCATTTACTTATTTTTATGATATATAATGTATTAGTTAGCTGATTTTTTCGAATCTCTCTTATATCTATATTAATTATTTATCGTCATCTCCATACTATAGTCAAACATTAATTTTATAATTATATAATGACTAATAAGTAGAAAATCATGATTTATTTTTTGAGGAATTTTGTTTTATATTCATAGTAGTAATGTAAATGTAGTATGTGGTATACAATTATTTTCTTAAATATATGGTATATTTTTTTTTTTTATATCATAAAAGCTCAACAATATCGAGAATGGAATTTTTAACAGTATTAATTTATAAGTTCAATGACTATACCTTTTGAGGCATTAAAAAATAAATAATATTTTCTTAACACCAATAGGATCTATGAAAAAGATCGGATTCATTTGTCCGGGGGCCCTCTTCTAAATCAGTTATCTGCTGTATATATATATATATATATAATATTATATATTATAATATATATGATATATATTATAATAATATATATTTATATATCTATATATATAATATTTATATTATATATATTTAATATTAATTATATATAATTATTATAGATATATATTATTATATAATAGATTAGTATTATTAAGAAAGGTTATTGTAAAAGAGATGATATACACATACATGGCTTTTGGTAATTTACTATCTGAGGTTTAATTACATGATAGCTAAATTATGATGGAGTTAAGTAAATTAGAGAGTAAGTAATGAGTTATGTTATAAATATACGAATGTGGGTATATGCAATTAAAGGTTTTAGCCTACATCTCTTGGTAGTCTATGTTTATAGCAGATATCATTCTTCTTCATTAATATGTATTTATTGTATAATATTAATTGTTATTTAACTATATAAACTGGTTAGTTAAGCTTATTATTCTAGTCAAGTTTAACTACTCTTTTAAATCATTGTCTGTTGTAATAGACATTAACAGTCTTATTCTAGGATAAAGTTACTTTGTTAAGTTATTTCGGTGCTGTATGTTGAGTTATGTTTTCAACAATGATTTCATAAGATATAATAACTATATTGTATTATAAAGATACGAAATAGCATAGTGTATTATTTATATTGTATAATAAATTCAGTGCTATGTTTCTGAAATAGAGCTTTATATTGGTTACATAGTCTTAGTTTTGAAGTATGACTCGTCAGGCGGAGATGGAGTGGGTATGACAAGGAAGATTTTTACTATTAAAAGAAGGAATGTTGTATGTAGTTATTTAGATTTACGACTATTTGAGGTATGATAGTTAGTAATGAATGTGAAGATTTGGAGTTTTATATAGACATTTTAATATCTAGTAAAGAGATTACTGATGTGTACAGAGTTTATTACATATTCTTTGAGTGAAGAAGATAAAAGAAGAGTGATAATAATAGGACATTGGTAGGTATATATTTAATTTTGTACTTAGTTATGATATCCTTTTGATGTATTTTGATTGCCGTTTTCATTCATTTTTGTACATAAGGGTAAAGAGAGGTGAAGTATCAATATGTTTATCTCGGGATGAAAAGTGAGCGATGTAATAATATGGTCCACCTCAGAGAAGTATAACGTTCGGAGCAGGATAGTGTGAATTGTATTATTAAAGGGATTCTATGTTTGAAATGAAAACGTTTGTAACTGTATATGGATGCGCTCTCCATGCTAATAGTTGTTTGTTATAACCAGTGACTGTTTTTGAGATGATGGAGTGAGTAGTGTGCAATTAGAGTGAGGTTTGTTCATGTTGGTTGTCTACCCACTGCTCGATGATGGACTGTTGTGTGGGCCTAGAGGGATGGGGTAGGTTTAGTGAGGCTAAGAGGCTTGGCAGAGCGGCTTGAGGTGGGATGAAAGAGAGGGGGGTGGAGGAGCCCACGTAAAAAACTGGACGACGGAGATGGGGTCGAGGCGCGGGAGACGGAGGGGGTAGTGTGATGGAGGGGCCGGGATGGAACGGGGCGACGCAGGAGAGGAGAAGGGCAAGAGTCGCTGGGGATCGTGTTGATGCGGTAGGCGTAGCCCTAAGCGTAAGCGAGTGAAAAATTTAATCGGTCGGACGATGGAGGTAGACGGAAGGCGAAAAGACTGTCGTGTGGAGGGAGCTACGGAATGAGAGGAGGAAGTTACTTGGGGCCTGTGGGTGTGTGACGTGGACTTGATGTTCAATGCTAGAGGTAAATATTGTCTCTCCTTTTTGTGATATGTGTGTAGAAATTCTGACAGGACTAGTTGAAATGATCGGTAAGCAGATTGTTTCTTAAGAATGCTATTTGCGCTTCATGATTCTAAAGAGTTTTACTCACGGAGAGTTGGGTGAGAAGAAGTGTGTTTGTCTGTGTGATGGAGCACTCGTGCATGAAGTCAGCTCGAGTTGGATATATTGAAGAAAGATGAGTTGGAAGGCCAGTGAATTGGTATAAGGGAGCATGTATGATGTTGGGGCTGGATTGAGAGCGATGGCGCATAGTCTCTCTAGTTGTCTAGTCTTCGATCTTGCTGGTTTGGATATGTTTAGTTTAATGAGAGATGGAGAAAATATATTTGTAGGGGTACATTGAAGTTCCCTGTAGTGTCTTTCATCCGAAGAGTTTAATTCGATGATAGGAATAGTACTAAAAATACGGATTAAGCTTATTGGGTTAAAATGGATATTTGAGATATAGATGTTGCGATGTTTTGGGCTGATTTTTTTCTTGTGAGACTTTTTAGAAACCAGAGGTGTGGGAGAAGGTGAGGGTGTGTAGATTTTAAGCAGTCACGGTTCCGTGGGAGTCGTGGTAGGACGATTCTGTTGTGTTGGTCGAGGAGTTGGGGGTAAAAGAGGATGGAAACGGGCACTCATAGTTTATGGAGGTTTTATGAGCAAGTTTATCTAGCTCTAGATTTGTTTAAAAGTGAGCATTTAGTTGTCCCTGTTAAAACTGTATAACTTGTAGCAGACGCTAGCCAGCCATGACATGAGGGTATGCCTGCAGTCTGGGTGTTTAACGGAGGATAAGGCTCTGGCAGTTCGCTTCTTGGAAATCCGAACGGAAATGGTGGGAGTAACATTATAAGGTGGTGAAAAATGCTTAGTGTCTGGAGTTCGTGAAATTTTTGGAGATGAGTCAAGGAGGTTTGCAGGTTCTGTTTAGGGTGGCATAAAGGATTGTGGTAGGTAGCGTATGGTGATTGGGATGGTTTGCGCTTTGGAACCGGATGTCTGTTGAATTACCAGAACTTCTTGTTTATGAGATACGTAGTGAGGAGGGGTGATGGTGGTGTGAGGTTTCGGCTGGGATTTGTGCTGTCGCTCGAGCGATGTCTAGTCAGTGGAGAAGAAGGGTGTTATATTAGTCGTAGGACTAGGCCCTGTTACTTGGAAGCTTCTTAGGGTGTATTGTCCGTGTGCAGAGTACTTGTACAGTGTGTGATGCTCCCCCCGATGTGGCCAGTAGATGAATAACAAGGCCGATCTGTGAGCCTTGATTTGAACCCGGATGTGAAGCTGTCGGGAATTGTGTGTGCCTAAAGTGGTATGTGGATGACTGATCGAGAGTCGTACCAGTGAGAGCGACCGATGAGTGAGCGGGGTAGCGGGGGAATTGCAGAGATTCAAATAGGTGTGTGGGAGGTGTGAGAGTGAGGGTACGGCATTGTGGTTGGTTCTATGAACAAGATTTTGGGGGAATGGCACGGCAATGGAAAGAATGCCCGAAGGCCGGGGGCCAAAGCCGCCGTGGGGTTAGGGTGTTGAGTCGTAATTTTAAGGTGGATGAATATTTGCTGTGAAGTTGTTTAATTACCGTAGATCAAGAGCCAACCAGAAGGAGGAGGAAGAATATGTACATCCCTGTAGATCAGGGACCGGATCTATGCATATGAGAAAAACATTCTGTGTTTCTCACGCGATCGACCTAAGTTTTGTTCTAGAGAAGATGATTAAATATAAAGCAGCAGTGTAAGCGATTGAGAGGATATCTTAGAAGGTTGAGCTTAGCTGTGTCTCTTCGAGCATTGTGTAACAATATTTTACTTACGAAGCAAAGAAGTGAGGGTGTGTAAGGCTGAGTATAACAGATATCTTCCAATACCGGAGTATCCGGAATAATTTAATACCTTGAAGTGAGGGAAATGAGAATATGTAGGTCTTCCCGCAACGGAGCGGATAACGAACAGTGGGTTTGAAGGAGAATGGAGGATCCAATAGAGCTTTGAAGGGCGAATAAAGAGATGGTCGAAAGCTTAGAGGCTTTGTTATGAATATAAAATCTTTATATTAATGTGATATGACCAGGGAATTGTAATTAAGTCTCTTTACTGTGGGGTTAAATGTTAATATGTTGCTATGGCCGGGATTTGTGATATAAGGAAATGCGGAACGTTATTTAAGGCCTTCTACAATATTAAGTATGTATTTGAATTTTAGTAAATTAGGATAGGGATATAATTTTCTTAAGGTACTTATTATAAAGGGAAGATAGATAGGTCACCCCGATAGATAAAAAAATATGTTTTCCATAGACGCTGTGATAGCATTTTTAATATTTTTGTTATATATTACGGCGTATAAAGCGTATTATCTATATATGTTACTCCTAGAGTTGGAAATTGTATGATTGTTATTATATTATATATATTCGTTAGAGTATCAATATGTTTTGGCTGAGGTTAGGATCTTCGATAACATTAGCCATGTAACACTAATAATCGAAATAGTGTAGAAAATAGGCCGTGCCCCGGGAGGGTGAGTTGCGTGATAGACATAATATTTTTATGAAGGAACTAGTAAATCGGGAGTAAATATAGGTACGGAGAGTGTGAGTATAGATAACGGATGAAATCATGACTTAGAATAGTGGGCCCGTTATCTTTAAAATAGTCGTATTAGCTACAGATTCAATCAGAAGCCAAAAGATTAAAGAGTCAGAGAGAAGCTAGCAGAATTGTACAAGAGGTTTTTTTGTTTGTTTATCATCTCTACTTTATGAAGAAGTGCAAGAAAAGAACCGGAGATCGGATTGTACCACCAGAATACGAATGTATTACTTGGTTGGAAATTTGTACTGCGCAACACGCGCTTTAGCAGACGAATCTGAGTAATTGCTATAACCGTGAAAATTCCAAGATGGTTTATCAGATGTACGAATAACCCCCTCTCTTCCTCCCGATAGGGCCCCGCAAAAAGACTAACAAGGATGATTTTTCAATCGGTTGAGTTGGGTGAGACGTTATAACCGGATTTAATCAGATTATTCTCCCCCATCCAGTTTGTAGATGAGTAGCGATATTATACAAGGATTGCTAACTTAACGGGATACACCATGTAAAATTTTACTAGCGGAGAGGAGAAGGGATACTTTGCAATATGCGTAACATGCATACTGCGAGTACATTTTTTTTATTCCGTAATGTATATTTGAACTATAGTCATTGTCTGATTTGATATCAATTTAACCTTCTTCAGGAGTTATTATCCGATTTATATTCGTATAACGAGGTAATTAGGGACAATAAACTAATAGTGTTTGCTAGGATGTTTTACATCATTGGTACACTCAATTTTAATGAAAAATGTTCTAATAGGGTGTAATAATTACTGTTGATTTATTTACAGGGATGGAAGAATAAGTCGGAATTATGTGACAAGCATGCCTTACATTAATGTCTCTTTGGTGCCTCTCTACAAACGTAATCGAAAATTTTATGTGGTGAAATCTCGTACGCCTATATATTTGCTAAAAATCTATGCATACATGCCATACTTAATTAACTTGTCTAATTTCACCATTTGATAACATTTATTTAGCAGAGTTTAATAAGTATTCCGTCCGTATCGGATATGCTTCTTTTATGTTATTGATTTTGTTCTTTCGCTCATAATGTTAAATGTATTATGTTTAGTTGAGTATTATTTGAGGAATCTGTTTACTTTACGTGATGTAATTATAGTAAATGAGAATGAGTTTTCTAATTATGTTAGAATACAATATAAATAATTTCCTTATAACCGTATATGAGTGTGACAATGAACTTATGCGCTATTATATAAAACTAATATATTTTGGTTTAGCTAAAGAATCTACTATATGTCATTTACGTCAGATGCTACGTAAGTCACGCTATATTTGTTTTTTACATAGTTACATATTTGAAGTTATTATAATGAGTATTTTATATTTTTGAGTGAGGAATATTTCTACCATTACTTTTATTTAATTAGATGAGTTGTGGAAAATACCATCTTACATATAGTAATTTAGGGTATCTAATATTATATTAGAAGGTTTAATAAGGTGATATCAATATTGATGATTATTATTAGTAAAAGTATTATATTGAGTTACTGTAGCTTATCAGCATATTAACTTATTTATAGATCTTTATATATATA
>JABUQX010028672.1:27500-52669 GCA_015478945.1 Trachelipus rathkii | reverse complement strand
AAAGTTTTCAATACATTTAATACTATTATAGTTTTTTAATGGTATTACAAGGGGAGATAATAAAATTTTTCAAATCTTTTTCTTCTATTTTGTTGACGACGTAACTTAAATTACAAAATAGAATGCCAATGACATCATTTTAATATGACGTATTTTTTACATAAATTTGAAACTTCGAGCTTTTAAAGGAAGTTGTGACGTCATATTATAATGATGCCATTTCATTTCCAAAGAAGAATGAAGAATATATGTGCCGCCTTTTTTTTTTTTTTTTTTTTTTTATAGAAGAGAAATTTTCAATATGGTGTCGCTTCTTTTTTCTGTAAATAAGTCTTGTAACAAATGGTTCGATTTAATTCAATGTTCTCGTATGTCCAAATTTAGCATCATGTTTTCATAGCTTTTTTTCT
This sequence comes from Trachelipus rathkii, assembly GCA_015478945.1. Classification (NCBI taxonomy): domain Eukaryota; kingdom Metazoa; phylum Arthropoda; class Malacostraca; order Isopoda; family Trachelipodidae; genus Trachelipus; species Trachelipus rathkii. The sequence continues at coordinate 52,259 of JABUQX010028672.1, read as the reverse complement.
GACGTCATATTGAAATGACAATATTTTTATGATCATGATATGGCAACATTTTTTTTACTGTTATCTCATTATATTTAATTTCTATATAAATTCGTTGAACGATGACCCTTACTCCAGAAATACCCACGTATATGCCTTAATGTACAGGTATATAAAGATCATTTTTGGTTATTTCTTGTATGTCTGTTTTAAGATTCATCTATTATGCTTTTCAGTTTTCTCTTCGAATCAGAGTGATGATTTTTTCAATGTTTTTTTTTCATATTAAAATAGTCATAACTTCTTATCTTTGTACATATATTGATGATGCCATTTCTTATCTTACATATTGATGACGTCATTTCTTGTCTATCGTTCGTTCACATGTAAAAATGACGATATAGGTCTTTATTTTATTTTATTTGAAAATAATTTGGTAATTTTCTGCATTTTGCTCATACGAAAAAATGACGTCATTAGTTTCCCTTCGTCCATATAGAAAATGAAGAAAGAAAAACATAATCACAAAAAAAAAATCTAAGTACAGATAAATTTTCGTTGGACCCTTTTAATTATACAAACTCACACCAATTTGCTTAAGGAGGTCTCTGCTCCTCGTACCCCGACCCACGAGTCTTTAAAAAAACAACAAAAAACAAAGTATTGCTTCAAAATAATAAAAGTTTGAATCAACTAAAATAAAAGAAGCATCTAACATTAATATTTTCTCAATGTAAGTTGATAAAATTTATAAGGACCCTTTCTATTTTATTTAAGACGCCTTCGTGACCTTTCTCATATTTAAGTGTCGTCGTTTTCTGAAGGGAAGTTTGTGAGCTTCATTCTACGCTACGGGGACATATAAAATAAAATTTCAAATAACTTTAAAGCGGTTGTTAAAACTTTATCTTGAAAGAGATGAAATATTTAACAATGTCCATATAAACATAGGTGTAACGAGGAGTAGGGGGAAGGAGGTCAGTTGGGGCATGGCCCTCCCCAGAAATTTATTTAGTCAATAAAAATTCATAACATGTTTAGGACAAAGTTACTTAACGGCCACACGGAGCAGGAGGTCGGTCGGATTAAAAAAAAAAATTTTCGCAGGTGGTTTCTATGATACCTAAATAGATGTTCTAGGGGTGAAATGAGGTTGTTAATAATTAATAATTTTAATAATTAACTTTAATTATTAATAATTTTATCAATTATTTTTATACATTGCAAATACACTAGTAACTCTACATCAGCTTTGACACATTAAAATATATCTTCAACAGTTACGAATAGCGTGACCTCGTGCATCTATCTCTTCAAACACACACTGAAGCTCTTCACACCCTCTTTTCTCACAATGATATTTTTATTCAATTTCAATAAACGCGTAAAAAAACTAGTTCGAAAGAAAATTTCACAAAATAAAATTTAATTACTTTGAAAACGTCTTTCTTCACCCTAAATATTTATTTTTTATATTAATTTCGTTTGATAATACGTACATTTACTAATTTACACTATTAACATGTGCCGTAAAGTAACTTTTTCCCATGTTTTACTGAAATTCTCAACAGAGCGGCCATGGCCCCTTCCTTTAGAATATTCCAAGTTATGCCAAATACACATATAAAAGAATGAGATTTCCTTTCTATAATATAATATATATATATATATAATATATATATATAATATATATATATATATATATATACTATATATATATATATTATATATATATATTACAATTATTTATATATATATTATTTATATTATATTGTGAATAAATGGGACATCAATTATTTTTTAATAGTAATTTTCATTTAGTTATTTGCTTTTAAACGTTTGTACTATATTATAAACAATTTATATATATAAATATTACGCGCTAAGCATTTGTCCACTTAGTATTAAATAATAAGGCATATATATATATATATATATATATATATATATATATATATAATATTTATATATTATATATATATATTCTATATATATATATATATATTATAATATATAATATATATATATATCTATATATTATATATTATATCATATATATATATATATATATATTATATATATATATAATATATATATATTTTTATATATTGAAGGTATTTTTACTCTTTTCTTATGATTTTTTAAGTCTACTTTCCATTCTATAATTTTCTTTAATAATTTTAACCAAACTTGTCATTTTTTTTTTTTTTTTTTTGTAGATTTATTGAATTTAAAAGATATATGGGAAAAAAATATAGTAATCTACCTTACTTTCTACACAGATTTAATTAACCTAATCATATCTAACATTGCCTGAAATGTCCTATAAAAAAGAAAGCATTCGAAAAGCTTAAGTTAGAAGAAGTAGATCCAGACTGATCTATTGTTAAAAGGAACAGCTTGTTTTTCAATATTTGATATGTGATTGTAAAATTATCTTTTTAAACACCTAAAATGAAATGTTGCTTAATTTGATTAATAAGTTCTAAATTATATACATATGCCTGGAGTTACTAATGTCAAAACAAATCTCATGTGCAGACACAGCACCTCTTGTAATACAAGGGCGTTGTAAAGGTGGTGGTATGCGAGTGATTTCTTCCCTCAAGCGCTTGGCTGTAGTTAATATAGAAAAGAGATAAAGCTCCACATAGCGTCCAGTGTTTCTTTCAGGCATACTTCCGGGGGCATTTGCCCCCCGGAGACAGTCGAGCATATTATGAGGAAACAAATTTGACACTTAAATCATTTATTTCAGCTTTTTTTCCCCTGGACTTGCGAGTGATAATCCTGAATTGAGGATTTGAACATTGTATTATAAAAAGGAATTTTTTTTAATAACGAGTGTCTTTTAACTTTTGTATTGGATTTTATATATCTTCTATTTTTGGGGGGTAATCATTGAAAATAAACTTGAAATATATGTTTCTTAAAAATCCTCCAATTCCTAAGGTAGTAAAATAGCTACCACCGGCAGGACTCCAGCTCAAAGTACAGTTTCACAACTAGAGCCGTAACAATCCCATCAATAATTCTAAATTAGCTTCAATTATTATTATTATTATTATTATTATTATTATTATTATTATTATTATTATTATTATTATTAGAGAAAAATCTTAAAAATATATGATAAAGAAAATCATTATATTCTTATCATTTTATTGTGATGTAAAACTAAATTTTTTTTAAAGAAAGATTAACAAATGGACAAAATTTAGAAAGAAAAGAAAAAAAAGAAAAAAAACTATAAAAAGAAAAAGAAAGAAAAGAAAAAAAAATAGCAACAACAATAAAAGAGAAATATCGAGTATAAAAATGGAAGAAAACATTTCAAATTATTTAAAAATTAAATAATAATAATAATAATAATTATTAATAATAATAATAATAATAATAATAATAATAATAATAATAATAATAATAATAATAATAATAATAATAATAATAATAAAGATTATTTTTAACATCATGAGCTAAAATTTTCATTTTGAGATTTAGTACATTTCATTCAAAAAAATATGAACAGAAACTAAATACCACTACAGAGATGATGATGATAAAAATAAAAATAATAATAATTATAATGGAACTTTCACTAATTCTTCTTAGAAGAACTTAAACAGAACAGGGGGGGGGGGGGGGGGGGGGGGGGGGGGGTGACTAGCCCAAAAAGAGCTCGCTAGTAACCATTACAACACTATACGAACTTCATATTTTAACCCAAATATTTTATTATTATATTCATTAAATGTTTATTTACAAAAACTTATTAAAATCTTTCAAAAATATTTTGGATTCATGCAAGATTAAACACTTTGTTTATTGCTGGTTTAAGTTCATTAAACGTAATAATGAAGAGTATAGACTTTACTAGGGGTCCGGAGGTAGGGGACCCAGAATAAGGTGTCATGCCCCCACCCCCCAGAAATATTCCCTAATTACCCTAATGATGAAGAGTATAATATATAAACCAAATATGTTTTTATAATATCCTTACATTTTTTTTTACACCAATTTTTAAAAGTTGAATAAAAATTTAAATGCCTTTAAACATACTGACATTTAGCAAATCTTTTAAATGTTTTTAACATGCATTCACACTTAGTAAGTCTTTTCCAGTGTTTTTAACATCTTTTTATGTTTTTTTTTTTAATATTTTCGGTGTTTTTAACCTTACATTCATAATTATAATTATATTTTTAAATGTTTTTTAATTTTCATTTAGCAAAACCATATTTAGACATTTTTTTTGCTTGTTCTCTATGATAACTGATAATGAGCATAAAAAATGACATTACTTTAAAGCTGATATGAAAAAAAAATTTATTTGCAAACTATCACAACAATATTAACATATTACATTCTAAAATATTATTATTATTATTATTATTATTATTATTATTATTATTATTATTATTATTATTACTCAATAAAGTCTATTCAATTACATGAAATACTGTGTGGTCTTTCTAAGGAGCTTAACAACAACAAAAACGACAACTACAAATACTTATATCAAAAGAGAGAGAAAATAATGGGACAAAAATGATGAATCCAAGATGAACGCAGCAAAAAAGATTTAATAATAGTAGCAGCAATAATAATAATAATAATAATAATAATAATAATAATAATAATAATAATAATAATAATAATAATAATAATAATAATAATAATAATAAACTTGGGAAGTTGTAATAAATACTATAAATGCTTATTATGAAATACAAGTTGGCATGGAGGACTTTCAAAAAGAAATTTGTGTCACAATATGGAGAATAAAATTATTTTTGGATAAAGACGAAATACCGAAAATAAATTTTGTATAACGATAAAAAGCGGATCGGAGACAAGAGTATACAAAATATTATTTAGCGTACAGTAATGAACATTAAAATGAGCTGTAAATACGCTTAGCGTATAATAAAACCACCAGTGGCTTGCATAGCGAAGAACGAGATTAAGAAATTCTTTAAACAAGCTGATATATTCTTGCAATCCTTGAAATACTTTATAATCTAAAATTTCTTTGTGTACCTGCAACTCTCCAAGCTCATGAAACTCATCAAGTTCTGGAACGTAGTCTAATTCTTGCAACTCTTCAAATATATTTAACTCATAACGTTCTCTCAACTCTTCAAAATAGTCAACCATATCATGGAACTCTCCAAGTTCATGAAACCCAAGTTGTGGAACTTCTTCCAGTTCTTGAAGCTCTGGAACAATTTCGAGTTCTTCAAGCTCTGGAATTTCTTGGAGTTCTTCGAATATATTTAACAGAAAACGTTCTTTCAACTCTCCAAAATATTCATAAGAAAACAATGAATCTAAATACGAAACACCTCCGCCCCCAGAGACACGGAACAAGGGGCAAGAACAAAAAATAAAACCTTTGGCTAAAGCGATATCACCACCACTTAATGCATAAGGAACAAAAAACATCCGAGTAATATACGAGACAAAAACATGTTCCAAGGAAGACTTACTGGAATGAAAATAAAATAAATCATCTAAAAGTTTTGTAATAAAACAAACCAACGTTCTTATACAATAATAATCACAATAATATAATAATAATAATAAATAATAATAATAATAATAATAATAATAATAATAATAATAATATGTAACGAGTTTGTTCACAGTACCGGTTAAAGAAAGTATAACAAATATGCTAAGAGAAAAACCTCTTCTTAAAGCTTCAATCAGTCTCAAACCTAACTTCTCACTAGGCTTATTATAACACCTACATTTACATAATGGACAATAATTAACATGTTTAATAATAATAATAAAAATAATAATAAAAATATTAATGATAATAATAAAGTTCCTATACAACAAACGGAAAGTACATTCCTTTCCAATTAGTATACAAATATAATAACAAAGATAATAATAATTATAATAATAATAATAATAATAATAATAATAATAATAATAATAATAATAATAATAATAATAATAAAAATTGGTATATTTATCTATTATATTATTATTATTACTATTATTGTTACTATTATTATAATTATTATTATTATTTTTATTATAATTATTAATACCGTTCACTGGGGGGTTGGGACATCCCTTTATTAAACAAAAATTAAAATAATATATTATAATACAAGAACTAAATTTCGACAATAGCTATGTGCTCTTCGTTTCGGCCTCATTTCCTTCCGTAAGGGGATCCTCTTCTTCCATTTTTGCCTTGGGTATTGAAGTAACGACCTCACCCGTGGCGCCCGAGGGACCGGGCCACACACCCACCAATTTTAGCACATATTTAAAGTTTTCTAATGTTTTTCTCAATGTTATGCAGAAGCCCTTAGAGGCTGGTATTAAAGGATATTCAGGAAGATCTATGTTATCTGTATATATATATATACTATACTATATATATATTATTATATTATTTATATTAATATATATATATAGATATATATATATATATATATTATATATATATAATATATATATATATATATATATATATATATATTTATATATATATATTATTTTTGAGGTGTACAGAGATCGTCACTGCTCATCGGAAAGCGACAATGCTGGGACAGGAGAACCCGCCTCAGGGTAACCTCTAAACCGAACGTGAAACTCCGAGGTGAAGAAAATATCAAATCCTAAGCAGTAGCGGGAGTACGAGGACTACTACGTTAATGCCATGAAAAGTGGACCCGTCACAGGGAAGATCGGAAAAACTAACGGGAAAGAATCGGCAAAGAAAACATTAAATCCTATATAGTAGTTGGAGTTCGTGAAGGAAAGCAAAAAATGGAATCAAAACGGAAAGACGGAGAATCAGCCATGAGAAAACGCAGGCGTTCATCAGGGGGAGTAGGGGGAAAAACTTTTGGCAGGAGAGTGCAGGGCAGTCCGAGAATATATGCCAAATTGTCGTAGATGTATGAAGTTTATAAAACTGACAAATAGGAGGGGGTTCGTTGGACATGAGGTAGCTATGAGTAAAATTAGTGTGGCCGATACGAAGGCGGGTCAATACAAAATCGTAGTGACACGGCAGCAAGGAGGAGGCCACACCCCAATGGCTGGCTTGAGAAGTTTTCCCCATGAAAATTCCGCTCCCAGTGCTCCTGACAAGCGGACCGAAACCCGCTGCGGATGTGGTGGAAATAATCGGAAGGAAGGAAGGTAGTGCATCGGGGAGAAACCCCGAGCCGTCACAGAAGGTCGTAGAAGCAAGTTTAGCCTTTTCCCACTGTGATCATGTCCATTTTCAGATGTAATTATTTACTTACTTTTTTACTAGGTTGCTAAATATGGCAGATAAAATAACCCAAACCATTAAAAAAATTTCTTGAATACATATAGGATGGATTATATTAAAGGATCTAGAGCAATAGGTGGATCTAAAGTTTAAAAACTTAGAAATTGGGAACATAGGAAGAAATACATCACTGTCCAATTTTTTAGGGTCATATATCACACTGTGGTGATTTTTATTTTAAGTCACATTCTCAATTTTTTTTTTTTTTTTTTTTTTTTTTTTTTTGTCATTTCAGGGAGATGGCTGTTGCGGAGGAAAATATGTATTAGTAGAAAGGGGATATTCTTCTTCCTATCTCTCCCACTCAGTTTCCATTTGCACTTCATTCATCACTTTGCTATGGGATGGGGATTAATATTAGGAAAGGGGACCGGCGGTGGGACAAAACACATAGATAATACAATTTAATTATATAATACTATATATATGATATAATTATTTATATATAATAATTATATATATATTATATATATATATATATATATATTATATTAATATATATATAATATATATATATATATTATTATATATATATATATTTATATATATATATATATATATATATATATATACTTGTATTTTTGTCTTCATGAAATATTTAGTTGTAGGAGAATAAGATTTTTTACTTTAGCTTTTTTTAATTCAAAGAATTAAAAATTATAAATGCTGATATTAAAATAGTGAAATTTGAAAAAGCTAAAACTAAATTAGTGGAAACACCATTTGTGAGGATCGGTGTTGGTTATTTGAGGAGAGGATAATAGAGAAACAAAACTGGAGTTCCTCCAGGTAAGAAGTTTAAACCCCGTAACATGAATAGGTGTGGACAAAGGGATAGTGGAATAAATTGAAAAATATCAGTACGGTTTTGAAAAATCTATTTCAGTTTTTTTTCCCTGGACTTGCAAGTGATAATCCTGAATTGGGGATTTGGACTACGTCTATGCAGTGATTTGAAGCTGTACAGTGCCGTTTAAATAAGAGTCATCTCAGGGTATAACTCGTCCAAGAAACAAGGATTCAGGGAGACAACTACTGATTTTCCTGACAGCCAATACGGCTGTGTGATCTCTTTTGGAAAATTTCAACCGATATATGGGTTAACGGTAAAGCTGCAGCTTGGGGAAGGGAGATTTTTTGAGCTTACAGTTTATTTTATTTTCATGTATTTTTTTTGAGATTGTGTTAAATGGACACCGTATTATAAAAAGAATTTTTTATAACAAGTTTCTTTTAAGTTTTATATTTTTCATTGTAATTTTGTATTGGTATTTTATTTTTTGAGTAATCATTGAAATTAAACCTGAAATATATGTTTTTTTTGTGAAACCTCCAATTCCTAAGGTAGTATAATAGCTACTAACAGCAGGACTCCAGCTCAAACGACGGTTTCACAACAGAACTGTGACATATAAGTGGCGCCCAACGTGGGGCTGCCTAAAGGAATTGGTGGATTGTGTAAAGTAAGTTGGTAAATTAATTTGAGAAAAATGGGTACAAAAGAAGAATTGACTTTGGAAGTAAAAAGAGTGAAGGATGTGTTGGTGAGAAAGGAAGAGGAGATTAAAGAATAGGTTTTAAAATTGAAAGATATGAATGAGAAGATGGTGGAGATGGAACAGAGAACGGAGGAAAGAATAGTTCAACAAGTAGAAGAAAGAATAACTTGTAAAATGGAAGAATTAGGTAAAGCGAAAGTTTTGATATAATTTCGTGAGATGCTCCAAGTTCGACACATTGAGGTCTGCCCAAAAAATTCTTAAAGAAGTGATGCAATCTAAGTAAAAGAATGAAAGTAAAAGTAGGGCTTTAGGACTAAAGTAAAAAGAAGACTTCCAAAAATCAAAGGCATGAGAGACGTATGGAAGCCCGGCATAGCAAAAATATAGATTCCTTATACTCTAGTTCACAAGAGGAAGAGAAAACTTCTAGTGAAGATATTAGCGAATCAGAGAAATCTAGGAGTGAGTCAGAAAAAGAACGCAGAAAAAGTGTTCTTATCAGAGAGATTCCAAAAGTGGGGAAATTTAATGTGTATGTGTCTAAGGACATATTAGACTTCCTAAAGGAATTTGAAGGATATTGTAGACAAAGATAATAAGAATTTTTGGGTTAAAGAACTAGGAGATTGTTGAGAAATGAGAATGTATGACTTCTATAAATTGGTAACTTGTGCAGGAAACCAAAAATATGAGATAGTTAAAGAACGGTTAATAAGTCAGGTTAGTAGGGTAAAAGGTGGGGTGAGATATCGAAAGACAAATGAGTTTGAAAAAGCCAAAATGGAAAGAGGAGAACGTGTGGATACATTTGCACATCAGTTGGACACCTTAGCTCGAAGGAGATTTGGAGATGAAGGTATTAATGAAAATAAAGAATTAATGAAGAAATTCTTAGCTAATGTACCTGGACAAGTAGCTGAATACATTAATGAGCGACGGAAGGAGAAAAAGAGATGGTTGAAGGAAAGGCTATTATGGGATGAAGTTTTGGAAATAGTGGAGGATAAAACATTTGACAGGGCTAGATCTGAAGAGGCTGAAGTGTTCGCTGCCAGACCAACAGAAGGATCAGAGAATTTCACGGCCAGATCAACAGAAGGGTCAGGGAATTTCACACCCTATGCAACATATAAAAATGCTTTAACTTCTAACTCTTTAGAGGCTGCAGCAAAATTCCTAGAGGATTTTTATATTGTAAACACGGGTAATAACTGGGGAATTAATATGGGTCTAGGATCAAGAGGATCACATAGAAAGGATCAGGGAGGGGCAGGTAGTTTCAGAAACCAAACTAGTAATCTAATTTGTTTTAAGTGTAATCGCCCAGGTCATACTAAAAATAATTGTAGGATTGCTATGGGAACGTGTTTTGTTTGTAATCAAGTGGGTCATTTGATTCGCGATTGCCGAGACCCCCGAGCTTCAGGATGCAGGCGATGTGGCAGAATGGGTCATTGGGCTAGGGATTGACTAGAACAGAAAAACCCTGTGAGGAGTGTCTGTGGGAATTGCGGTCAAACGGGTCACTTTCCCGGATGTGTAGGGCTCCTAAAAGTGTATGTAATAAATGTGGGAATGTAGGACACATGGCGGAATGGTGTTGGGGTAGCAAGGGAGTCAATAATTCAGGGGGAATCTAGTAGATATTTTAATGGGGGTGAACTTCAAGGGAATGGAAGATTGGGAGCAAGGGAAGCAGATATTCTTCCCCCTAGAAATAGTACAATGGTCAATAATACGTTAATGGGACAATCTGGGGAGGGAAACTAATTGAAGAGAGGGTTCAAGACTGTGAATCCTCAGGGATAAATGATATGAAATTATTTAATTTTTGAGAGGGGTTTTCAAATTTAAAAGTGTTCTCGGGAAATGAAGTTTATCAGTGCTTGAAGGTTAATATTACCTGTGGGAATACAAAAGTTAAAGCTTTAATCGATACAGGGTGTTCCGTGAATGTAGTTTACAAAAGAGCATTTGAAAGTATGGTCATTAGTGAAGAACGGGTTGATTGAATTAAGGGTGAGTTGCGAGGAATAGGCAATTTAGTAGTTCTGGTCATAGCTACATTTATGGAATCAGTGGTCATATGGGGAATAAAGATGGATGAAAACGAATTCTATGTAATTGATGGTAAGAATGATAAATAGGATATTTTGCTTGGATATAAGTTTTTAAAGGAAAATCGGATTGTAATTCATCCAGGTCATATGATGTTGGAGAAGTGTCTGGGAAATGGAGCGAAGTGTGAGATATATATAAGTGAGATGGGAGAGGTAGCAGTCAAGAAGGTGGAAGGTGTTGAGCTATTTGCTGCTGAGGATGTTAAATTAGAAACTGGGAAAATAGCAAAGGTTCGTGTAAGTTGGGAAAATAATTTTAGTTTGGATGCTGATAATCCAAGTAAACTCTACATGGTGAGTGATCAGGATGCTAAATACAGAGTTAAAAGGGTCGCTCATGTATTTGATGGGTTGTTAAACTTAGACAATCCTTTTGTCTGTTTACAGTTTAGGCCGGATGTACGGAAAAGAAGAATTAGGAATATTCATGTTGGAGATATTCTTGGCAGTTTAGATTCGATAATTGTTAGTAGACTAAGGTGATTTCAATAGAGAGGTTAGTGTATTAGCAGGGGGTTCACCATGTTCAGAATGGACATATGAGGGGTTGATTGAAAAGGTTAAACTAGATGATAGTGGGGAGGAAATAACTAATCAAAAGATATATCAGATGTTGTGGAATCGTAGGGGAGCTTTGAGTCAAGGTGATGACGATTTTGGTAATTCCAAATTACCGGAATTTAAGATAATACTGACAGATGATACTCCAATCTATCAGAGACTTCGACATTTCCCCCCACCTGTGGCAGAGGAAATTGAGGAACAATGTGAAGGATTAGAACGAATTGGGGTGTTAGAAGAAAGTGCGAGTCCTTGGAATAGCCCAATTGTACCGGTGAGAAAGCCAGAAGGAGGGTCGAGAATGTTTATTGATTACAGAAAAGTGAATGAAAGAACCATTAAAGATAGGTTCCCCATGTGTGCAGTATCTGAATGTGTTTATAGTATGCATGGAATGAAAGTGTTTACGGAAATGGATTTAGTAAGGGGGTATTACCAGATGCCAGTAGAGGAAGGCAGTAGAAGTATCACGGCCTTTTCTACCGCGAAAAAACATTACCAATTCAGAAATCTGAGTTTTGGTTTAGCCAATGCCCCCGCTGCTTTTTAAAGAGGCATGAATGTAGTACTCAGTGGCTTTCCAAGCAAAAATGTATTAGTATTCATTGATGATATATTGGTAATGACTGAATCTTTTAGTGAGCACCTGAAGTTAGTAAATGAAGTACTGAGGAAGTTAGAGGAGGTAGGTGTAAAAGTTAAAGTGGCAAAGTGTGAATGGTTTCAGCAGGAAGTAGAGTTCTTAGGTCATAGGGTCAACGCATCTGGATTGAAGAAAGCCGAGAAATTTATTGAAAAGGTGAGGAACTTCCCTAGACCTAAAAATGTGAGGGAGTTGAGGATTTCTAGGATTGGTAGAGTTTGGAAGGAAGTTCATGAAGAATTGTTCTGGGATTATGAAACTATTAACTGAGTGGGCAGGAAAGAAGAAAAGTACCATTCTAAAATGGTGAATGCATTTGAAGAATTGAAGGCAAAGATTGCCGAAGATGTGGAGTTAGCATATCCTGACTATGATAAAGATGCAAGTCCACTTGAAGTATACACTGATGCCAGTGGATACTGTATGGGTGGGTGTTTGATGCAAGAACAAATGATTGATGGAATTCCACGGAAGAGAGTGATTGCATGTATCAAAGGCTTTTAATGCAACTGAGCAGATATATTCCACGATTGAAAGATAACTTGCTGCCATGACATTTTGCTTAAAGTCGCTTCGACCATTTGTGTATGGTGTTAGGTTTGTAGTGAAGACAGATCATCAACCTTTAGTATATTTACAGAGAATGAGAACAGTAGATAGTAGACTAGCTAGGACCCTTGAGGATTTGAGCGATTTTAATTATTCAGTAGAGTATTTGCCTGGCGAAAAGAATGAATTAGCAGATCTGATGTCAAGGCTGCCTGGTGGTGAACAGGAAAATGGAGATCTTACTTTTAACCCCCTATATTTTCCGAAAGGTTTGATGATTGGGCATCAAAGTGCGGGAGGTGGTGATTCTTTGTTTGAGAGCATTTTGTATGGATAACGAGATTTAGTGAAGGATGGTTTATCTAGTAGGGTACCTGATATTGTAATGGAGTTGAGAAGGGAAGTCATGACAGAAGCGTTTAAGAGACCAAAACAGATTGGTATCAGAAAAGTGGCAAAGTTTATGAAGGAGCTGAGGAGCATGTGTAATCCTGGGATAATGCCATTCCAAGAGGTGTTGATAATTATCAGTAATCGGTACAGAGTGGTAATTCATGTTTACTATGGAGGAGAAAAGCCAGTGGTATATCGTGGAGCTTGTGTAAAAGGGGGTAATCTTAATGAATTACATTTACAATGTTTAAGTGGGGTTCACTATAATTGGGTAGTGGAGAAAAAGTTATAAACGAATTTTGAGACAGATGAAGAAAATGATTCAGGAATTGAAAATGAGGACTTGGAAGATCTAAATGTAGAGACTCTAGAATAGATAATACTCCTACGGTATTTTGTTTGCATGGAGTTAGTGGTATAATGGAAGTAAAGGTATGGTTGAGTAATAAAGTATAATGTGGTTTGATAGATACAGGGCCTCAGGTTTCTCTAATTAATGCTTCATTAATCCGGGAATTAGAAAGGTTGGACTGGCAAATACCACGGAAAAGTATGAATGTTAAAATAAATGGTATTGGGACAGGACATATAAGTGCCTGGGAGGAGGTCACGGTCTGTATCACTTTAGGGGCTTTGCATGATAGTAAACATCAATTTATAGTTTTAGAAGAGGATCAGATGCCATATTGTTTCTTGATAGGTATTGAGTTTTTAAAACTTAATAGCTTATCCGTAGATGTAGGGAGTGAGAGGATATTAAAGGGTAACCAGGAAATTATTAGACTGCAACGAGATACAATAGGAGTTGCTGAATTTTTTAGGATGTATAATGGTAGGAATGGATGATAACGAGATTTTAAACATTGAGGACATTGCTAATATGCAGGAAAACTGCCCGATGATTAAGGAGCTGAGATATTCTGTTAGGGGTCAGATTCCAGGAGAAGAGTGGAAACCATACTTGCAGGAATTTAAAAAAATTTCAGCAAATTTTGTAGTGTCTAGAGGTAGTGTTTATTTTATTAGGAAATTGAAAAATGATAAAGCATTTGTTCCAGTGTTCTCTGTTTCAGGAACAATAGGAGTGGTCAAGTTAGTTCATAATGAATATGGGCATTTGGGGAAGTTTAAATTATGGGAATGTATGAAGGAAAGGATATTCAATCCCTTTTTGAGGAAAATAGTAAATGATGTCGCCACTACCTGCGAAAAATGCCAGAAAAGGAAAATACAGGGAGTACAAGCTGTACCACCAATTTTAAAATTGGATGTGAATGAACCATTTGAGATGGTAGCAATTCATTGTGTTTCATTACCTGTGACTGTAAATTTGGGTATGCAGCCCCATTTAGAAACCAAACTAGTTCTCATGTATCAAAGATAGTCCGTGAAACTTTGTTGCCTATGTGCATATATAAACCAAGGAGAAGAATGTTAAGTGATAACGGACCAGAATTTGTGGGCGAACCTATTGAAGAGATGCTAAGAGAATGGGGAATAGAACATATAAAAACCATTCCCTATATGCCCAGTTCCAATGGATTGGCGGAAAGGACTGAGAACCCTGTGTGAAATGTTGAGGGTTACAAGTACTAATGAAAATGAATGGGATTTATGGATTGGGAAAGTATTGTGGGCTAATAACATGACTGTTCACAGTGCTACAGGAGACTCCCCTAGTAATTTTTTAATGAATTTCCGAAAAGTAGTTAGACAAAATTTACAGTTAGGAGTGAAGGATAACGAATTATGGAAAGAGGCTACTGATAGGTTTAGAAGTTTTGTATTAGGTGAAAAGGTATTAAAAAGTCATTACTAAGGGTAGATTAAATGAAAGCAAGATGCAGGAGAGGTTTGAGGGTCTGTAGGTAAATAAGAGAATCTGGTCTAATGGGGTAAGTTATCTATTAGGATATGAGAGAGAGGATATAACCGTTGAAGAAATACGGGCACATCAGTCTCAACTTAGGAGGTGGAGAGAGCCACCAGAGTATTTAGTACAACATCCCATTTACAGGTTGCTAAAGGAACAAGAGAGGAAGAAGTGCGAAGAAGAAGATGTATTAGGATTGGAGGGAAAGGAATTAATTTTAGTAGAAAAAAAGATTCGTAGGGGGACATCAAAAATTGAAGTGAATAGGTCCGGATATAAAAGTAATAGGGTGAGTCCTATTGATGCAAACTAAAGGCACTAATTTAATAATGGATAACTTACTGGAGGAACAGGGATTTAATGATGGTTTATCAGATGAAATAACTAATCCCCCTGCAAGCAATGATTCAGTAGTTAATGTTGCGCCAGTGTTACAGGAATTGAAGAGGGTTTGTGATGAAATGCAGAAGAATGATACATTTGGTATAGCTGAAGTAGGAACGTTTTACGATGAACTCAGGGATCGTGAAGGATATTCAAGAGATATCTCTAAGAGTAAGGACCAGGTTAATGAAAAAGAGAAGGGAACAGTTACAACAATAATTAAACAAAGTAGGAAAAGTACCATGTAGGAGTGCAGAGCAAGGGAGAAAAGATAATGTTGAGAATAGTACTAGCCTACCTAATGTAGAGGTAAGTGGGGATGGGATAGATAATATAGGTCAGGGTCCACGAACTAGGAGAAAGAGAAATGTACCAGAGTATGATTGGATCATGAAGAGTGGAAAAGAGATAAGAATAATAGTAACAATAATAATAAAAAAACAAAGCAATGAATGAAAATATGAGCTGAACTTAGAAGGGAGGAAAGTGGTGATTTTTATTTTAAGGCTCATATTCTCATTTGTTATTTTTTTTTGTCATTTCAGGGAGATGGCTGTTGAGGAGGAAAATATGTATATATTAGTAGAAAGGGGATATTCTTCTTCCAGTTTACATTGGCACTTGGGATGGGGATAAGATTAGGAAGGGGACCGGGGTGGGACAAAAAAATAAATAAATACAAGGATTGTATATATCCACATATATGTGCATATATATATATATATACTATAATATAATATATATTATATATATATATATTATATATATATATATATATATATATATATATATATATATATATATATATATATATATAACGGGGTAAAGGGGTTCATTTTTTTGGGTTTTTCGAGAAATAGTAAGTTTACCAAATATTCCAATTTTTTAATTCTTCAACAAAAATAAATGATAAAATAAAACATTATTTCCATACCAATACTTTACTAAAATATGAAAAAGAAACTTTCATTACAAATATTGTTATTTTGACCTTTTACAAGAATAGGTGCAGGAATTTTTTTGGGGGGTAAAAGGGTTCAATAACTTATAAATGCATTACCGCACATTTAAACCTTCAAAGTATTGAATTTCAAGATAAAATGTACCTTTACGAAGGTCATGCTTAAGAATTTTACAAATTTCTTCTAATTTGACACAACGTATGTCCACAAATTTTTTTTTGGAGAGGAAAAGGGTTCAACATGTTTGAGGGAAAGGGTTCACTAACTTTTAAATGCATTACCTCCCATTTAAACCTTCAAAGTATTGACTTTCAAATAAAATGTAACCTTTAAGAAGGTCATACTTTAGAATTTTATCAATTTAAATACATTCTAGTAGCTGAACCCCTTTTCCCCCACTTTCAAAAATGTGTTTATTTAAAGAATCTGCTAATCTAAATATTAAGATCATTATAAAAATACATGCCTTAGTTAATATATTTTTCAATTTTTGGAGCCAGATAATGATAAATTGTTGACGAACTAAGATATAAATCTTAGAAAAAAAATTGAATTTCCTAAAAAATCGGTGGAAATAGAAATTTTTTTTTGAGTTCTAAATATCAACATTTTAAAGAATAACATTCCAAATATCCAAATAAATGTTTGAAAATACTGTTAATATTTAAAATATGTATATTCCTAATATAATTAAGATTTTATATCATATCTCAAAAAATATTTTCAAGTTGAAAATTCCCCTCGTGAACCCTTTTACCCCATTTTATCGAATATATATTATATATAATATATATATATAGTATATATATATATATAATAATATAAATATATATATATATATATATATAAATATATTATATATATATATATATATATATAATTATAATATATATATATATATAAAGTATATATATTTAACTTGTATACATCAAATATTAATTTTGGTAAGGTCAGTAACTTTTAAACTTAAGCTTTTAATTACAAAAGAAAAATTTAAATGCTGATTATTAAAATAGTGAAATTTGAAAGCTAAACTAAATTAGTTGGGATGTTGTCTTGACTAGAAACTCGCCTAGGTAGGTTTGAGGAGAAGATAATAGAGAACAAAAAACTGGGATTCTCCAGGTAAGAAGTTTAACCCGTAAAATTATAGGTAGGTGTGACAAGGGATAGTGTATATAAAATTGAAAAAATATCAGTAAACAAATTTGACACTAAAATCTTTATTCCAGTTTTTTTTAACCCTGAACTTGCAAGTGATAATCCTGAATTTTGGGGTTGGACTACAAGTCTATGCAGTGATTTGAAGCTGTACAGTGCCATTTAAATAAGAGTCATCTCAGGGTATAACTCGTCCAAGAAACAAGGATTCAGAGAGACAACTACTGATTTTCCTGACAGCCAATATGGCTGTGTGATCTCTTTTGGAAAATTTCAACCGATATATGGGTTAACGGTAAAGCTGCAGCTTGGGAAAGAGAGATTTTTTGAGCTTACAGTTTATTTTATTTTCATGAATTTTTTTTGAGATTGTGTTAAATGGACACCGTATTATAAAAAGGATTTTTTATAACAAGTTTCTTTTAATTTTTATATTTTTCATTGTAATTTTGTATTGGTATTTTATTTTTTGAGTAATCATTAAAATTAAACCTGAAATATACTTGTTTTTTTGTGAAACCTCCAATTCCTAAGGTAGTATAATAGCTACCAACGGCAGGACTCCAGCTCACAGCAGAACCGGGACAACACATTAAAAGGTAGTTTCACCGATTCCACTCTTATACTTCACACGTTTAAAGAATCTGACATTTGATGTGCCATGCATACTCAGCAATAGGTATATCATCAATGCTGTCCTGTCAATAAGGGACATGACACGACGGGACAGACGACTAACAAAGAAGGAAGGTGGGAAACATTGAAAATTCATTCCACTAAGCTTATGATGATTCCCTTAGTGAAAGTCCCCAAGGTTATAATTCAATAGTTATAACTGTATTGAGGTTTCACTTGAAACTAAGTCTTTCCTATGACTTAATTCAATCCATAGTTCAACCAAGAGCATTTATTTGTAAATTAATAATACTAATCGAACATGCCTGTGCATTTCTTATGTAAATAAAATTTCACATTCTTACCTTGAGTTACAATCTGCCTAAAGGTTGTTGGAGTGGTGGGGGAAAACGGATGTGTCGTATTGTAATTCTCTGATACTAAAAGCCATTTTTCTAGCTGCGAAACTAAGATAAAAGCTTTTTCGTTAAAGTGCCAGAGAATTTCATCCCGAAATATTACTGGCGGATTCTGGATTACTTTCGCCATTGCCTGAACCAATTTTAGCACTACCATCTCATTATACATCCGAGAATTCTCTCTTCCTTGTTGGGTACCTTTTTGTCTTTCATAACCAGCTTCATTAAAATAAGGTTCATTCACTAGAATTAAGCCTGTTGAAAAAGAAAAAAAACTCGTTACATTCAACTGTAAATCTGAAATTAAGACATAAACTGAAAATCTTACTTCATTTAAATGTGTAACAAAACGAACACGAAAGTAGGTCCCACGGTAACGAAGAAGACCGTAACCTGCTCGTGATTCAGGGGCCAAAAGGTCTGCTATCGACAGTTGTTAACGATAAAGAGTCTTTAACGAAATTAAATTAAATAGATTATTATATTATTTTAAGATTAAATAGAAACAAAATTGACGGTTGTTTAGCATAACCTTTTTTTTCAAGCAATGTTGATCCGCTCGAACCTGCGGGCGGATCAAGCTCGTATTTTAAGCGCGGGAGGTTAATAAAAAATTTTCACATCTGATAGATTTTTCTAGATGTTTATACATTAGAAACCGATATTTGAAAAATAAAACTACCAACCTTATGCAACTGAAGATGATGGGAAAATTTAAACTTCATACTTCTTTATAAAACGTTTTATTAAAAATATTCCTATATAAAATATACATATACATAAAAAACTAACATGAATGATTTCATATTATACATCGATCGATATATTACTAATTCCGCTCTTTCTTTACGACGTTATTTTGGTTACCATCTTCATTATTTATTTTCCTCTTCCGCCCACATTTACATTCCATATTTACGTTCACAATTTTCATAATTTTTTCCTCGATAATTTCATCGATTTTTTCAAATTTCTTGTCCAGTTTATCCATTATATATAGCACACCTTCGTTATATTTATCGCGGAGAATTTTTACACCCTCGGTATATTCATTTTTAAGAACTGCTTTAACTTCATCTATATTGGCTAGCAAATTTTCTTCGAGCTCGTTTATATTGATTGAGAGATTTTCTTCAAGATAATTTATATTCTTTGAGACATTTTGGTCAACTTCGTATATCAATTCATTAATATTCTTATTTCGTGGTGCTTCTGGTTCGCTGCTGGAGTTAAGTTGAGCGTCCATTCTTTCTTGGCTGTCGTAATCTTCTCTAATGTATTTGAATGGAGCCTAGCGGTCGTATATATACTATAATCTTCACCCCCCCCTCACCTGTGCAAATCGACATATAATTTTTCCATTAACTATTTCTTTTATCTTCATTTTTATTTTCACTTTTTTATGAAATTAATAGCGTCATCATTTTTCTTTATGTTGGGGTTATTATTTTATCTTTTATTTGTTTATATCTTTCTTCGACAGTTAATTCGTAATAAAATATTCAATATTTCGAGTATAATGAATAACCTAAAGAATTTTTCTATCAATTTGCTTGGATTGAGCTAAAATATGTAAATTCCTATAATCAGTTAATCGAGAACGCGCGACCAGCATACAGTTAACCGTGAGCGAAACAAGTCGCTTCATTTAAAAGTAAACCGCAGTGATCAGTAGTCGAACGTTTGCCCCTGACTCAATGTTATTGAATGTAAACGTATTATGGTTTTGATCACGCGCATGTATAATATAATAATAATAATAATTTAATAATAATATATAATAATAAATAATATATATAAATTAATAATAAATAATACAAATATAGAAAAATAGAAATAAAATATAAAAAATTACAAAAACTGCGGTTCACGGTGCACCATCGGTATCATACTAAGCTAGCAATAATAATATAAATGATTAAAACAATAAATAATTAATATACATATTCAATCAATAATAATAATAATCAAATAACATATATAATTATAAACTATATAAATATAACGTTGATAAATAATAATATATAATATAATAATGACTAATAAACTCATAATTAATGAAAGTGCGAGGACTAAATAGACAAGAGTTAAACTGATAATCCGACATGTTACCAGCTAATGATCATGTAAAGTCGTAGCTATTAATTGTATTCGTAATAGATAAACTCGCCTTTTAATAATAATAATAATATAATATAATAATAATAATAATTAATAATAATAATACTTCTTATCTAAACATCCGTCGGGACCAGTTGTACAAAATTGAACGTAATTAAGGATTAACCACATTATGTATAGAAAATCATAATTTTCACAGAATTAACTATTGAATAAAAAATATATTAATTAAAAAACAAATAATAATTACAATATCCATGTCGATATTGGTGGTTGTATGATATGACTATAGCTGCTTTTACTACCATATACCATGAACGTTAAGCATACTACGATGTACTTAACGTTCACTCACTTGAAGCTTAAGCTTGTACAAATACACTAGTTCACTTACTACTACTACATACTGATACTACTATATACTACTCACAGCTACTAAAGGTATCTTATTCAGCTTAGCTCACTCATCTGTGGACTCCACAACTGACTACTAACTACAAACTACTACTGCTACTACTACACTACTGTACCTACATTATTATTATTAGCTTACTGATAGAAATTTTATTTAACTCTCACTGGATATATTGTCAATATTTAATAATCTATATCATAATAATAATAAATTTAAATAATAATATATAAATTGAATAATAAACATTAATCAAATATATACATAAATAGTAATACATGAATACTATCCCAATTACATTTAAATTATTTTCATTGTCATCATTAAGTATAACTTTTCAGGCTCGTAGATAAAGTATTCTACTTTCAAATATTCAGATAGTTTCTTTTAGAGATTTAATTATATTTCACCACCATTCATTAGTATTATTATATTATATAGTATATTTTATATAGTATACTATCTATATATGATATATATATACTGATTGATACCTCTAATTATATAATATATATTATATAATATATCTATATTAATACTATTAACTTTATATTATATATATAGATATATATATATATTATTATAATACTATCTATATATAATATATATATATATATATAATATATATATATATATATATATATTATATATATATTATTATATATACATATATATATATTATATTATATAATATATAATCTATATATTATATATTTGTATATATATAGTTATATATATATCTACTATATATATATATACTTTATATATATATATATTATATTATACTATTATATACTTATCTCATATATATATACTAATATATAATTATATAATATATATATATATATATGTATATATATATATTTATATATTATATATATATATTATAATTACTATTGTGCTCACCTCTAGTACGACTGCTCTACTGTTTACCTCGCGGCGGGTTCTCACTTTGCCTCACTCGTATACACTAGCCCTCGGTGATTAACACTGATATTGCGATTGTCATCCTGCTCACCTAGTGCATCATTCTATCTATGATCGACTCGTGCCTCGTTTCACACACCGGTTGGGCTCATCTCATGGTGTGATATAAGCGTGGGTCGATATGCATCCAGTGTGCTCTCTGATACGGGATGCTATGCACTAGATATAAGGGGATATAAGAAGCTAGATAGCATGGTGCGACAAGTCATGATATCATTCGTACCCATCTCTTTAATAAGAAAATATAAATATACGAAGAAAATTACTAATAATAATTGATGTTAGAAAAGTTTTTTTTGTGCGATATATTGTATATAAGTATACTTATATATAATATATTGTAATTTAATGATTGTTATTTTTGAACTTGGCTCAAATACGGTAAATTTATAGGTTATTTCATATACATGAATATTTTAGTATTTCTTATTGGTTATTATTATATATTATTTTCATTATTTAAAGATTTTTATCAATTGATATCACTCTACTATATTATGTACTGATATTGAATGTGTTGTAATTATTATGTAAGCAATTATATCTAAAATGTAATATCAATTTTAGAGTGAGTATTTTATTATATCATTTTACCTCATCATATGTGTTGTGTTTGTTGTGTGTTTGTGTGTCTCTTCATCTCTCTCTCTCTCTCTCTCTCTTCTCTCTTCTCCTCTCTCTTCTCTTCTCTTCTCTCTCTCTCTCTCTCTTGTTGCTCCTCTTCTCTTCTCTCTCTTCTCTCTTCTCTTCTATTATTATATATATATATATATATAAGTAGTATATATATTGTGATATATATATATATATACTATTATATCATATATATATATATTATAGTATATAATATTATATATTGATGCTATATTAGTGAATGCAAGGTAACATCTGCGTCATCCGCGGAGGCATCCGCACCATTTGATTCAAAGATCGCTATCCGCATCCGCATCCGGCAATTCCGCATCCGCGCTTTGCTCGTGTGTGATTGTTGCCGGATGTTGATAGTTGTCGAGATTTGATAAAGAATGTTATAATAAAAATACTTAAGATTGAACTGAAAAAGGAAAATGAAAAATGTAAATGAGTTGAAGCAAATTCTCAAAAATTCCATATCGATGTAATACCATTAATCTGAACGCTAAGGAAGCATTTTGAAACCTCTTCAAATTGAAAATTGATGACGTTTTAAACAAGAATGAATGATTTAATATAGAGGTAGAAAACGCTTTGGTCTGTGGAAATTAATGACTTTCATACTATTGCAACTTACTTTATAGATTCCCGTTATAAAGCAAATTTTTTTTTTGTAACGATTATTGAACCAAGTTTAAATCGTTAACTTTGTGTTACAGTTTTGAAAAACTGTCAATTCGAACATTCTATAATTCGCCACCCATTAAAGGAAAAAAACAAAATCTACAGACCAACACCTTCTACGAAGATTAAAATCTATTGTAGGTGCTGAGATTGTCTAGCTCTGTGGTGAATAATTTGCACTCGGTTGCTCGCTCGTGATGTGTGTGAATAGATATGTGATGATCACGGCGATTATACCAAGAAGATGAGTGCAAATGATTGAAATGAATCTATCACCAAGAAGAAAACGATTAGATTCTAAATGATGTAGTCCCATGTGTCGCTCGGTTGTTTGGAAAGTTTAATCAAAGATGTTATTTCCACGCTTGAGTAAAACTTTGCAAGGAAACTTTCAATCCGGACAGTGCTATTAATCTGATTAATCCTTTATGCCAATGTGTGTGTGCTTGCCTGTGTGTGTGTGTGTGCTTGATAAAATATAAATGATTAGTGACTAAAAAAATTATTCTAATAAACTAATAAAGTGGTTCGAGATTTTGGCTGAAAAAAGTGCAAAATGTTTTAACATTATCATTCTTTAAATTTTAAAAGGTTAGGTTTGGGTTGGTTAGATTACGGGTAGGCAGGAATGTGCATATAATCCTAAAATTGTAGTATTAAAATTTTAAATTTAGCATAAAATGTAAAACTTCAGCATAAAAATGTTTAAACTTTAGCATATTTCAAATAAAATATTTATTGAAATTATTTAAATACCATTTTAAATATGATATATATATTATATTATATATATATATAATATATATATATTATTATATTATATATATATATATAATATTAATTATATTATTATATATATTATTATATATATTATATTTATTACTATTATATATATAATATATATTTACATTATACATAATAATAATAATATAATAATATAATTTAATAATAATAATTAATAATAATATAATAATAAATAATAATAATAATAATAATAATAATAAATAATATAATTTAATAATAATAATAATAATAATAATAATAATAATGCACTGATTGATTGGGTATGAAAGACTAACGAAAATTATATCGGATGAGTAAAGTATGTGAGGGAGAAGAAAACGTAAGATAAGAGAAGATTATGTGAGTGGAGGGGAGACCATGTGAGGTGGAGAAAAGGGCAAAAAATAAAGGACATATGCGTGTTAATGAGATGGTTCATGAACAGCTTTGATGAATGATAAAAGTTTTATCTTCTTAAGAAAGTTTTTAATGTTGGAAAATGGAATGGTTAAGAAAAGTTTGAGAGGCAAAACCCAAAATGGAAGGGCGGAATGATGAAGTTTAAAGACTTATTAATCGGAAAGGGGAATTAGTTATGGATTGAAAGAATATACTTTGACACAAGACAAGGCAGTGAAGAGAAGTAGTGCATGGGGTTGATGGGACATT
>JABUQX010028672.1:0-15000 GCA_015478945.1 Trachelipus rathkii | reverse complement strand
TATTTTTTTACACCACTAACGGGTCGGGGAGTAGAGGGTTGCGCACCGCGAAAGAAAATCGCGAGTGTCCGTGTAATTAATAAGCTCCTTTAATAATGTTTATCTATATGGCGGGAAGACGTAGCAAATCCGAAATGATGAAGTTATCTCCCATTGGACACATATTGAGTGTCAGGGGTATATCCCAAATCACTCCAGTGCCCATGGTTCGCCCCCCTTTGCGCTCACCTCCACATTCTTCTCCCAGGCTCTCCTTTATTCACACACAATAAACACTATTACAGACAACACCTTCATTTTAAAAAATAACATCAAAATAGCATCAACACGACAAGCCTCGGAGAAGCCAAGATGGGGAGGGGGGCGTCTTCCAAAAATAGCCCCTCAACCCAACCACCTGGGAGTTAATGGCCCCCGGTGGAAGGAATTGTATTATATAATACACGATCATTTTTCTTCATTTATTTCTACAACCTTCGCGGTCTTTTCTTTTGTTGAACACCACCTCTCCTCCTCTAAACCTTACTTCTTATTTTTAGCAGAAACTAAGACATTTGAGAGTTCTGACAGCAAACATTACTCTGTTCTCTCTTACTGTCTATATCCTCACTTTTTTGCCAAATGCGCTGTTGCGTTTATGTACGCAATGACGTTGTTTGTCTTCCTGTCTCTGATTTGAAGCCTTCCAAATTTTCTAGCTTATGGTTAAAGCTGTCCTGTCAATCTACTACTAAATATTCATCTGTTTTTTATATATGTCTCTTGACTAAATTGACTATCCCAATTTCTTCGACTACTTAAGCTCCAAATTAGAACACATTCTTTCTGCTTCATCTTTCTCTGAAATCATCATTTTTGAGGTGATTTCAAAATTCGCAACCGTCAATGGCTTTCTTCTAATTCTCAAGATTATATATATATATATATATATATATATATATATATATATATATATATATATATATATATATATATATATATATATATATATATATATATATATATATATATATATATATTTTATATATATATATATTATATATATATATATATGGTGAAACTCTATTTACCTGAGTTTCAAGAATAGTCATTGATTTACTTAAAAAACTGTAAAAATGGTCATAAAAATCATGGTAAAAGGTTTAATGAGAAGGAGTGGCAAACTAGTGATTTATATTAGTACTGATAAGCTTCCATATATATATTGGAAGATCTTATAAAAGATATTCAGTTTCTGTTAAAACCTTCTAGAGCTCTCGACAAAATCTGCAAAAATCGTGTCCTGAAGAGAAGAAACTTGCAGTTCACTTTTCCAGTAAAAGAAAAAAAGTGAAATTAAGTGAAATTTAAAATTAGAATAGAAGTATGGATAAAGAAGAAACAACAGAAAATGATAGATCAAATTTACCGTCTGATGAAATCACCAAATACACCCACATTCATTTTAAGAAATTGCTGAAGAGAAAATATGAACAAGAGGAAGAAGATCAATATCGGCAATATAATAAGAAGTTGAGGCTAATTGAAAAACCTAAAGGTTATCATCGTCCCCTCGCCAGCCTCCGCCCCCGGCGCCCCCGCCCCCGTCTTTGGAAGAAACCAATCTGCAAAGAGAGCAATATAGATGGACAAGATAAGTTGGAGTTAGATGAAGAATCATCTGAACAACGCTATATTCAAGTTCATTTGAAAAAATGCATGCTTACTACCCAGATGATGTAGAAATTCAAGAGAAGAAGTTGGAGATTCAGCACTGATATTGATTATAATAGTTTGCTTATAATGAATTTTTATTTTTATATTTTGTAAATACTTTTGTAATATTCTGGAAATTATATAAATTTACCAAAAATTAATATAATTCCTTTATTTTCCAATAATTCCATTTATTATTATTATTATTATTATTATTATTATTATTATTATTATTATTATTATTATTATTATTATTATTATTATTATTATTATTATTATTATTATTATTATTATTATTATTATTATTATTATTATTATTATTATTATTATTATTATTATTATTATTATTTATTCTAATTTTTTAGGTAGAATTATTTACTATTATATAAAATGTTTTAATTCAAGATTTCTCAATTAAATATAAACTTGAATATGAAATCTTGTTTTAAATACTTCATGGGCACAAAGGACGAAAACTTCCCCTTAGTAGCCCTTTTCAAGTCTAGTATTTATTTTTTTTATATTCAATTGCTATTTTTTTTTTTTTAATGATAAGTATTATGTAATTACATACTAAGGCCAGAATAAAGTATTTTTGATTTGATTTGATTTATTATTATTATTATTATTATTATTATTATATTATTATTATTATTATTATTATTATTATTGGATTATTATTATTTATTATATTATTATTATATTATCAATTATTTATGATTTGATTATTATTTATTATTATTATTATTATTATTATTATTATTATTATTATTATTATTATTATTATTATTATTATTATTATTATTATTATTATTATTATTATTATTATTATTATTATTATTATTATATTGGACTAAATTTCAAAATTAAATTATTTTCGCGAAAAGAAATCCGGATTTTCAGTTGATTTTAACCTTTAAAATTTTAATATATATATATATATATATATATATATATAATATAAATATATATATAATATATATATATATATATATATATATATATATATATATATATATATTATATATATTATATATATATATATATAGTCCGTCATCTAGCAGGGACGATTTAATATGCTGTTGTGATGCCATTTTCAACTTCCATAAATCCCACATACTGCTTTTACTTAAAATCTTTTCAATCGGGGGCTTTCGAGGATTCTACCTTGAAATTTGCTACACATTCTTTTATCCTTTCTCATATGGCTCAGTTTTTCTTTTCTCTCAATGACAAAATTGAAAAGAAGATATAATTTCTATGATAATAAAACCAATTCTCCTCCTAACTGATGATATTTAAATCAATCCAAAAAATGGTAGAAAAATGATTGTGCCGATAATACATAAGCTGTTGGACGGAAAGTAGGAATGTTGAGTCTGTATTTTGTTTAAAATTTGTTAATTCTTGGTACAGCAATTTCAATACCCAGCTCAGTTTTAGATGCGCTTACAAAACGAGCCAAAAATCTTACTGATATTTTAATGTTGCATTTTCTCTGATGGCCTCAGTTTAATTTTAAGCAAAAGGACTTTACGATCTCAGATGCCTTTAAAACATTCTTCAAAAATCTCGG
The DNA here is from genome assembly GCA_015478945.1 of Trachelipus rathkii. Taxonomy (NCBI): domain Eukaryota; kingdom Metazoa; phylum Arthropoda; class Malacostraca; order Isopoda; family Trachelipodidae; genus Trachelipus; species Trachelipus rathkii. The sequence goes on along the minus strand of JABUQX010028672.1, from coordinate 11,729 downwards.
TTGTTGAAAATTCTAATGTTACATCTTCTCTGATGGCTTCAAAGTTTAGTTTTATAACTTCTTAACTTAAAAGGAATTTACGAGATTTTCCTGACAGAGACGAATTATATAAATTAATTTAACCTCATGCACTTTATATTTTTAACGGATATGATACTTAAATTTTTTAGTGTCTAAAAATTTCGGGGGGCCATGGCTCCGCCTGCCCTCCCTAGATACGCCACTGTATATATAATATATATAATATATATATATATATATATATATATATATATATATATATATATATATAATATATAATATATATATATGTATATATATATATATATATATATATATATATGTATATATATATATATATAATATATATATATATATATATATATATATATAAATATATTATAGTATATATATATATATATAATATATATAATATATATATATAATATATTATATATATATATATATATATATATATATAATATATATATATATATATATATGGTATGTATATATATAATATTATAATATAAATATATAATTATAATATTATATTATAATATATTATAAAGTATTATAATACATAAGATATATAGTAATATAATAATAATATAATATATATTAGATATATATAATATATATATATATATAAGATTATATGAATATAATATATTAATTATACTATATATAAATATAATCAGAAAATAAATATATAATATATATATTATATATATGATAGATATGAAATATTTATTATATATATATATTAAATATATAAGACTATAAGTATAGCATATTTTAATACAAGGTCAACAATATTATTATATATATATATACTAAGTAGTGAGGCGTATTTCCAGAAATTTTTTTCTTACGGGAGAGAAATAGGGGGGCAAAACAAAAATCGTTCTTTATAATGATATATATATTAATATATATATTAGTAATATATTATATATTTATAACATTCACAATTTATAAAATATATGATGTATTAAAAGAATATATATATATATATAATATATTATAATGATTATATATAAGATATGTATATAGGTATATAGGTAAATATATATTATACTGCATTATTCCCTTTTAAAAAAGTTACTATCCTAATTCATATTATAATTGGGATTATATTGGTATATAATAATTTTTGTCCTTGGTGAACGAATTATATTAAATTCTCTTTAAGAAAGAAAGATGGTGGAAAAGATAATATATATACGATTGAAATAACTAAAGATGCATCTTAGTCCTAGAAATATTGTTGATAAGTTTGTAATCGGACATGGACTGACCTTTGAGCTGTTGATCAGCAGAAAGAGCTCTGGTAGATAGAATAAGTCGATCTCTAAATTTTTTATGTGTCAAATATATATACCGATGGTATGTAGAGGGCGCAGCCAAGGAATTCTTCAAATAGAGTCTTTCCATCTCCAATCAGTATTTCATCAAGTTGTTATTCAGAAAGTCAAGTAGGTGTTTGAAACTTCTTTCTACTGAAGTCGATTAGTGATAAAACGGCGTGATAAGAATTGCCCAGTATTTGCAACAAAAGAGTTGTAGAATATTTGGAGATAATATAAGATAGAGATGATCGAACAGAAAAGAATACATGACCTACCTAGTTCCCAGTCCTAATCTCAGGATTTTTCGGAACAGACCTGTGCGTTTCCTACTGATAGCTCATTTCAAGTACTACTCTTTCCAAATATATTACCACCATGTTGTGACTCCATACATCCGTATTAGTGGGTTGGTAATTCGGGCTTTCTCAACTAACTTACTTCCTTGATAAAAAATAATTACACAAAAATAGTGAAGTGCCTCCGATCAGTCAAAGAAGGTAAATTACACACGTTCCAGTTTTAAATTGACAAAAATATTGCAAAGGATAATAAATTTAAAATAAAACCATCTCTTATCTTAATTGCTGATAGTAAATCATACCAAAAAATGGAATTAATAATAAATGGGATTAGCGATAATAAGTCTTATAATAAGGAATAAATGTAGAATTAATAATAAGTATGATGTAGAGAACTGGTCTGTGTTATTCTTGGAATTTTTTTAATTTTTGGGTACAGCACTTTCCCTATATACTCTCAATTCAGATTCTAGATTTTGCTTTAACACGAAACCTTCAACAACAAATCGCTGAAATGGTTCGCGATTTTGCGAACATAACTTCTGATATACGTCCTCTAATTTAGATGGAGTGGGTACTGGAATCACAAAAATTCAGTTCCTGACATACGATTCGAACCATTATATAAAGATTTAATTTAACTTCTGCACGTTTTATTATTATTAACGGAGTGAGTGGTGATTACCTAGAATATTTTTAGTCCGCTCTAGAGAAAATAATTTCGCAGGCGGAGGCCAATGGCCCCTTGGGGCGCGGTGCCCCTCCCCTCTTGACGCCAATAGTAGGCCTCCAATAATATATCCTTGGCGGCGGCAAAGCCCTGATTGACAACCAAAATTCCCCAGAGTTGAGTGGATAATTCCAAAAACCAGACCCCATGGTGTAAATTGGTCGACATGCCCCGATACACAGCGTTCGAAAGTGTGCAAGTCAACAAATGAGGAAACGCTCTGAGGAAAAGATATAAGGAAGAAGGGGATATTTATGAAGATAAACGAGAGTTATGAGTCCGAATAGACGTGTGTTAAGCACATGACGTCAGAGAGTAGATGGAGAAGGAATGAGGATGGATTGGTGCCTATTATTTAGTAGTGTGAGGGCAATCTCCTAAAAAAAAACCTGGAGCAACTTCTTCAGTGGATGGAGGGGAGGAAGGAAGAGAAGTAGGAAGTAAAGACTTGCAAACTAGAATTAGAGAGTCAGAAGGGATAAGGAATTGAAGATTGAATGTGGTATTGAAAGGAGGAGACAATTTCTTCCCACGAGCGCGACACTTCTTAGTAAAACCCAGAGGAGGAGGAGGAGGTCTAATAGCGTTAGAAGAAAGATTCAAAAGGAAAGTAGTGGCCGTTGTGATAGTGATATAATAAAGAGATGATGCTGAACAAAATTTGAACCGAAGTAGAAAGAGACTGATAAAGAGGGAAGAAGAGAGAAGGTGAGAGAGAAGCACGACAAGTTGGTGAAAAGAGAAGGAGAGAAGAAGAGAGATGACCCAGAGAGGAAGAAAGCAGAAAACAAAGAGGAAAGAATAAGAAAAGAGAGAGAGATGGTGGAGGGAGCAGGAGAGTTTTGAACTGTAGTGGAGATCATTAAATGTATACTACCACACATTTAGCAAAAGAGCACGAAAGTTAGTGAGTAGATAGAAACCACAGCGGATATTATAACAGTGTATAGATGAGTCATGCAGGAAGTACGGAATGCCACTCTTAAATAATAAAAGGCAAACTTAGAAATTTATTGAATGTGGTGCCCTCAGGAACACTTCAACCTCTGAGGAAGTTTTTAAGATAATAATATAAACTTAAAATTAGGTGAAAAGTTGTTAATTTAAGATAATTAGTGAGAAATGTAATAATAAATTAAGAGAACTCTCATTCATTTCATTATATTGAAGGGTCTTACCCTTTTAGTTAGGGATGTTTTTTTTAAAGAGATTTTTGTTCTTTGATAATTTCTCGAAGTAAACTCTACCTGTATTATTGTAGTACTTTACTTAAAATTAGTAGGCTAAATGAATTAGTAGAAATAAGGAGAATAGAGGAAAGATTGATTGTAATGAAAACCAGAAATTTACGTCCTTTACCCCTTATTAACCATTGATTTTAATTAGACCTTTTTAACAACGGTGAACACGTTGAACTCGTTTTTGAAAGTAAAGTGAAGAAGAAAAATAGTTTAATGTTCCGCTAGTGAACTTTTGACTATTAAAGCCAAAATTAGTGAAGTAAAAAAATCCGCCAAAACATTGTAGGTATTTAATTTATCTAAAATATAAATGAATGATGTTAAATAGAAGAAATATAGGTGGAAAGCGTTTAGAGAAATTTCATGTTAATGTAAACGTGATCCTTAAAAATTAAAAAATCACGAGAAAAAAAAGTTGATATTAAGGCAGACCAAAGGTTTGAAGTTGTGTATTTCGAAAACTGAGTTTTGAGAGATTGAAAAACAAACCATGATTATCTTTACTCCAGCTAGATAATGGATTTTTAAAGCAAAAAAAAGCAATACAGTTATTATATAAGATTGGATGATATATTTATTATTTTTTATACTTTTTTAATTGAAAAAGAAGTAAAAATGATTGCTTTAAATGAACAACATATAGCTAATACATCCTAATTATATATTTATATAGAAAATAAAAAGGAGCAAAATAATCAGCAATTCACTTTTTAAAAATGAGAACATGAAAATACAGAGTACAATAAGAAAAAAAACTAATTAAACTTAATAACTTTTATAAATATTACAGGTTTGGAACTAATTCCTAGAAATGTTTATTTACTCTAAACCAACCATGTGATTCGAGTAAATAAAAAACATTTCTAGGGAGTTAGTTTCAAAGTTAATATTTGAGAGGAGGAAACTTCTATAGTTGTTTATCTTTTATTTCCCAAATATTTGCATATATTTTAACCGTATACACAATTACCATTTATGTTTTTTCAGAATTTGAAATTACTGATGTAACCATGAACAACTGATTGTTAATAATGCCGTTTAGATTTTCTTCATTTCATATATATATATAGTATAGTTATATATATATATGAGTAATATATATAGATATAATAACATATATAGATATATATAGTATAGATATTATATAGTATAGATGGCATACTTAGGTAGATATAGGAAGGGGTTTATTATAAAGATTATAGTATAGTATAGTAGTGTTATAGTAATATAGGATAAGATATTCCCGAGCATACACTTACATAGTATATAAGAGTATATTAATATATATATAATATGACTAAGATAAACTATATAGTAATATAACTATAATTATTAGAGAATAGTATATGTATATTATATAGTAAGTATATATATATATATAGGTATATAATATATTATATATATATAATAGATATAGAGAATATATATAGTATATATTAATATATATAATAGGGATAATATATATTATTATATATATATATATATATATATATACTATAGATTTATATATATATATATATATGTATATATATATATATATATATATATATATATATTAATATATTAGATAATATATATATATATTAATATATAATATATATATATATATATAATATATAATAGATAGATAGATAGCATGATACGATAGATAGATAGAGAAGTAGAGATAGATAGGCAGCTGAAGGATAACCATATAACCAGAATCAACAACTATATAATTGGATTTGATAACTATATATATATATAATATATATATATATAATATATAATAATATATATATATATATAATATATATATATATAATAATATATATATATATATTATATATATATGATAATATATAAATATATTATTATTATATATATAGATATATATATAATTTATATATATAGGTTAATATATATAAGATATAGTAATATAATATAGAGTAATATAGTATATAATAGTATAATATAATAGATATATAATATATATATATATATATATATATGAAATATATATATATATATATATATATATATTCTGTAGCAGAGCAAGAGATTCCCTGTTCACATAAAAAATTTTGTTGAAAAAAGGACAAGTAACCGCAAAGCTCTTCCTCGAATGTTTGAATAGGAGAATCCTTTTCTTTCTCCACAACTCCTCGATATTAATACCTAATTCAAATGAATCTTTGAAGTTACTATCGTTTTGAAGTTCGATAGCTTCTATTTTGGTTTCATCAGGGAGGGCTTTAGTACTGACACCGAAAGGATTACGTATTAGTTTTTTAATGACTTCTATTTTTGTCCTATTCGGAAAATAGCGAATGAATTCTTGTTTCAAAATTTGAAGGTGATGCAATACATTGCGTTGAACCTCTGATGCAGTGCTAGAATAAGTTTGGTTATCAACAAAGGCTTTCAGAGTAGGAAAGGACAAATAATTCCTTGCTTGAATTTTGTCAGCCCACAGATCTATTTTGCAAAGAAACGAAAAGAAATTGTCATCAAATACAAATATGTTTGCCATGCTTTCCAATTTTTCATTCCCAGACCCTTGCAACTGAAACCTCAGATTGTTCAAATGGGTGAATATATCCATAGGATAGGAAACAAACTCAGTTTGTCTTCAAACACAAATATGTTTCCCATGCTTTCCAATTTTTCATTTCCAGAACCTTGGAACTGCAAATTTAGATTCTTCAAATAGCAAGATGCATTTCAAACTTTGGTTCGCAAAGCTGCTCCACCAAAATGGTAATTTTTGATTCTGTTATAAATACCTTCAGTTCTTCTCTCAACTCAAACAAGCGGCTCAAGATATTTCCTTTCAAAAGCTAAAGAACCTCAGTGTGAAAAAAAGTAGCATTTTGTGCTCTGCGTCCAAGTCAGCGCACAATTTTTTTTGAAAAGACGTGTATTTAAGGTAGTATTTTTTACAGTGTTCACCAACTTTATAGCCACTTTAATTGTAATGGTTAGGTCTTCTAAGTAGCTTCAAACTCATAAATGTACTATGATTATAATATATATATATATATATATATAATATATAAGTATAATATAGTTATATATATATAGAATATATATGGATATATATATGGTTAATATAGTAAGTATATATATATATAGGTTAAATATATATATATATATATAGATATATATAATAATATATATATATATAGATATATATATATTTGAGAAGGATAGGGCACAATCCCTGTTCTCCTACTCTTTTACATAACGAAATCAAATGTTATAAAGAATATTAACGGTAACGGAGTAACGGACTCGTTACTTTCTTTTTCATGTAACGCCCATATCGAACAACTTCCGTTATTTTTCCTCCGTTACTTTTTTAGTCCGATTACATTTTGTATATCGACTTTCTTTGGAATGTTGATACCAATTGACAATCTTTATATTATATGATATTATATTATGTAATATTAATTATAATATATAATATATATATATATAATATATATATATATATATATATATAGTATATATATAATAATATATTATTATATATTATAAAAATATAATATATATAGGGTAAGGGAATAAGAGGAATCTGCAACAGGAATAATGAAAAGGAGAAAGTAGTTTTCATAACCGATGAAATGAATGTGAGGAGAGTGTGGAAGGGAACACTTCGAAAATCGACATAACATTGGCAGTAATGAAAGTGTTGATAGATGATGTGTGTGGTGAGTTTGACGGTGATAGGAATAGGTATTTTGGGAGATGAGGTCATTAGTAAGGAGGAGAAATGGGTAGAGTGAAAAGTTGAAGAATGTGTAAATCTGCAGGTTATTAGATGAACATTACTGGTTTGGGAATGGAAATTGATCGAAGAACGAAGCGAGCATGGTGACTAGGTTGGATTTGGTTTTGTAACAAAAGCGTTTATGGAGTGCATAGTTCCACGGGATTGGAGGAGAGCAGTAATAGTTACCCTTATATAAGGGTGTAAGAGGGATAAGAGTAGCTGTAGGAATTATAAGGAAGTTAGTTTATTGTTATTAAAGAAAGACTTAGATATGCGAGAGCGAGTGCAACGTTGGGGCAACAAGGATGATTTCTGGGTTTTGAGGTTAAGAGCTATGGGAGAGGCTGAAGGAGTTAGGAATGTTTTCTGTTAAAAAGGGGATTTCTCAGAGGGGACATGATACAAGTTCACAAAATATTTACATCTATTGATAATACAGAGACAATAAATTTTGCATAGGTTAGAGCATGGACGGGAGTGACCAAGGGAGGAACGAATAATAAGAAAATAAGAAGAAAGCATGCCATACGTATAGGAAGTATAAGAAGAAGCAGGATGATACAAGAAAGGAAAAAAGTGAAATAGTAAGGAAGAATATGGTTAAATTTGGAATGGTCTGCCACAGGGGGTTGTTGAGTGTGACTCAATAGCAACATTTAAGAAAGGGTTGGATGGATATTATAAGGATGGGTTGGGTATCATATTATATAATTTTGACGAAGCCAAATTGGCGGGTTTTAGTACAGTAGTTATTAATGTTAGACTGCATTGTGTGACCATAACGTAGTTATTAATGCATGTGGATCGTTTGGGTATCAGATATATATCATTATTTTTAAACTTACCAAATTGGTGGATTTTAAGTTACAGTAATTTGACAAGCCTTAGGGAGCTTTGTGGATTGCATGAGCATGTTTGGTTAGGGGGTTGACTGGACAGTCTCGACAGGCCCATGTGGCTTCTTTACTGTATCTAATATTCCTTTAATTGTCTTAAATTTTACCATTATGCTCAAAATATATGGGTAAGGTATTTTGGTCGATAAGAGTGCGTTGAGTGTGACTAAAAGACTGATTGGTAAAAAACAAGGTGAATTTAGAAGTGAGAGATAAAAAAAGTGGATCAAATCTTTACAATAAAATCAAAACAAATGATTGAAAAAATGAGGAGAATAATAAAAAAAAGAAAAATAAAGTTTATTTAGGTTATTATGAATTAATAAGAGGAGAAGGTTATATGGCAGAGGTGTTAAATGTGTGAATATGGGTGTAGGAGGTAGGGAAGCTTCATGAATGGAATCAATAGTATGTATGACGATAGTGAAGCCGTATGTTAAAGAATAGAATGGGAGCGAATGTGATTGGTTAATATAGAATAGCGGAGAGAGTGAGCAAAAGGGAGTGTGCTATGTCTCTTGGTTATTCAATTTATATATGTTTGGGGTTAAGAAAGAAAATTAGAGGGTGGAGGATGACAGGGGATGGATTTTAGAACATGACATGGAGATGGAAGAGAGTGGAGGGTCCCTAAAGGACCTATTTAATATGCGAGAATGATTTGGTTTTTAGTGTGAGCGGAAGTGTGAAATAGAGATGTTTGAGGAGAGATAAAAGGTGTTAGAAGGAGAGTAAATAAAGTTTTGGGAAAAAAGAGGAGATGTTTGCAAAGTAAAATAACGTAGATAAGAGTAAGGTTATAGTTGTGAGTGAGGACAGTCCTCGGGTAGTGAAATTATGTAAGATGGTGAGCAGCTGAAACAAATATCTGAGTTTAAATATATTTGAAGTAATATAGTGGTTGGATGAAAAAGGGAAATGGATTGAGCAGAGCATAGTAGAGAGAAAGTTAGTGAATGGCAGAAAGTGTTTCTGGATGCGCAATTAAATCACTGGTGGATGTAAAGGGTCTAAGTCTATGAGTGCGCTAGGGTCTTACATGAGGGTATGTTTATAATAATAATGATAATGTTGAAAAGTGAATAATAACGACCAAACCAGAGAAATATCACTGTAAGATACACGTAATTAATGATCGTAGTCAAAGAGGGCTAAAAAAGTAAACGGAGAAGAGAGAGTAACGGCACTTTTTTAGTTACTTTTACCTTTCAAAGAAACTAAATTACATTTTTCCGAGTAACGCGAAAAGAAAGTAAAGAAAAAGAGTAGACAGAAAGAAGAAGGTACGAAATTTACTTGTTTTAGTAACGATGCCTACATTCAGTTCAAGAAGATGATAAATAAAAGATAATACATAGAAAAGAAATTATTAATATTAGGTAATAGAAGAAAAAAGATTATATAGAAGTAAATAGTAAGGATAGCTATAGATATTGAGAGATATATATATATAGATTAGTAAGATAGTATATAAGAGGAATAATATGAAGAGAAGATTATATTATATAGTATAAGATCATATAAGATATATAGATCATATGAGATAGGAAGTATAATATAATATATATATTATAATATAGGGTGATATATATATAACCGCACCGCATCGGAAACGTTGGAGATTGTGTTCCCAAACAGCTCTGCATCAGGTCCGCTGGTCGACAGCATAGCAGATATTAAGGTATTTTTTCTGCAATAACTATACTATTTCAATCCATTACTTTTAAATAAGGCTAGGCCTTAACCTTAATAAACTAGGACAAGACTTATAGTTTATTACGTGGTGTACATTTTTGAATATTCAAAAATTATATTCCCGCTAAGGAGACAGTAACGTTTACTTCGGTTCGGTTTTAGATTTGAAGGTGTTTTATCTGAAAGCAATCTTTTCCAGAACTTTCACAAGAACAAAATTCCACAACAATAATTATGAAGAACAGTGTTCTTTCTCTAGAAGAAAAGAACCAAAGGTTTATTGGGATCAAAATATTTGAGAAATGGCAGCATGAGATTGTATTGAACTTAGTGATAAATCGTTAGTAGGACCCTTACGACATTGATGAAGGTTTTTATGTTAATTTTCAATTATTTAATACGCCATTGAAAAAGATGCTAATAGAAAATACAAACTCTAATAAGAAAAATTACTTAAGAAATGCGATTTCAAAAATCAAGTTGAAGAAAATTTCTTGAATATATTACAAATTTTATTTCTTTTCGAGATTTTAAAAATATTTCCGCCAGTGTATACCCAGAATTTTATTGCGTTTTTTGGGGGAGCTGGAGTTGGAGCCCGAAATTTTTTTTTACCGGTTTCGTAGCCCCGCATTAAACTAACCATTTGCTGCTCAAATACGCATACAAATTATCGGAATATTTGAGAAATAGTTTAGAAGTTCCATAAAATGATTAAAAATGTATATATAACAGCTGATAATATTTTGGAAATTTCTGAGAACCTGTTTTGTAGCTAGACTTTTGAAAACGTACATCCGGTAAAAGTCATAACCTATATACTCTAGCAAAGGGTTTCTCAAACATTTTAGGCGCCCTAACCTCCAAAGCGTTTCAATAAATGTGGAGTGCACCATATTTATGGGCAAACTTTTTAATAAAAAACTGACGCATTCACGCATTCATTAAAAAAAAATTGTGACTTTAAAAAATCCTGTGTCTCAACAATTGGGTCAAACTAATGTTTTTAAACTAATGTTTTTTTTTTTATTGTTTCAGAAAATATGCTTTTTCCCCCCTTTATTATTATTATTATTATTATTATTATTATTATTATTATTATTATTATTATTATTATTATTATTATTATTATTATTATTATTATTATTATTATTATTATTATTATTATTATTATTATTATTATTATTATTATTATTATTTCTCAACCCCTTTGATATGATGATTGAGCAACTCTGCTCTAACGCATAAAGGGATGGGCTAATAAATTAAGATGGAAATGTGTATTTTGATAAAGTTGTATAATTTATCAAAACCACAAATAATAATTAATAATTATATATAGGAATTAATAATAATTAAAAAAGTCTTGTGTTTAGTATTTCCACTAATATTAATTTTAAAGTTTGAAATTTACCTTTTTTTTCAGTTTTGCCACTATCAATGCAAAGCAGCGATATTGATGAAAATTGAAACCTTGTAAAATGTAAATAAATTGTATTTGAAATACAACTTTAGTGTTTATCTCAGGTTTTTAGCTTTCAGAAAAGAAACTCTAACTAACATTTACTGATTCTTTTTCGTACCTGAACTTCACAAAAAGTGGAGTGAAAAAATTAAAACTTTGGCAAAGGGTCACTTCAACTGTTAATTGATATATTACAAATAATTATGATATTAATCTTTGCTAGTCATTATCTGTTAGTTTTGAATTTTACTAGTTACTATTTACTTTGCAATTCATTTATGATTTTATTATTAT
>JABUQX010028671.1:17500-20000 GCA_015478945.1 Trachelipus rathkii | reverse complement strand
TTTCATTTCTTCCAGAACTAATTTTTGAAATGTGTTAAAAAAAAAAAAAAACATTTGTTTCGATGCACCTTCTACAATTTTTTTGGAAATGATTTCAAACCTGAAATATGCATAGATGGGTCAATTTCGCACAAATTGCATAAAATAGTTTTTTGATTTTTGGAAAATTGTGCTCAACAAATTAAAAAAAATAGGTTTTGAAATTCGACATTGTTGAGCACAAATTTAAAATAAATCCCCCGGAGGGGGGTGCCGGCCCTCAAAAATAGGAAATGACCGCAAAATGATGAAATTTGGAGATAGTATAGAGGAGAAAGGAGCAAATAGGATTCGGATCCGGATTCGGATCCGGATCCGGCACCGGTGCTAGAGCCGGAGCGGTGCCAAGTTAGTAAATATTTGTAATTAGGGAGTGTTAGAGATATCGTATCCCCCTCAAATTTGATATAACCCCTTTCCTATGAGGTAACTCGTCGTAGATGAGGTTACCTTATATTTTGAATAGAATTTATGATTTCACACAGAAAAATCTTTCTAGTAAGCGCTCGATATTTTTCATATAGATTTTGTTACATAGTGATTGACATGTTTTCTTTTATTTTTAGTTTCGGAATAATAAAAACTTTGAGGTAAGTTTGTTGAATAGATAAGTAGTAGCAGTTTGAGTAGTGGGATAGTGGCAATGCCAGAATCCCGAAAATGAACAAATATCTGGGTAGAAAGCTCAGTGTGAGTGCAACCAGTCCAAATATGCGATCTGTACTCCATACAAGAACGAATAATGCCATTATGCAAAGCAACTCGGGTGAGGTGAAGAAATTCTGAAACAACCTCAGAAGCCTTAAGTAAGAGAAATAAAATGATCATAATTCAAGAAAGATTATGAGAAAATGAAAAGCCAAGAACATTAAGAAAATGGATAGGCTTGATTTGTGCGGATGATTTTATCCGGTAGATAGTTGAGGGAAGTGAGTTTTTGAGGAATTGATAACAACCCTGCTTTTTCTGCTTCAATTAAAAATGCGAGAAATAAAAGAGGTTAATTGCTTAACGTTGTCGCCTTTTATCGGAACAAGTTGTCTTAGCGCAAACTTTCAGCAGAGATTAATGAATACTAAGACAGAAAAAAAGATTTATGAAAGCAGGGTGCAGACTCGGAAGCATAGGTTTTAATCTCAGAAAGAGAAATAAATAACATTTTTAGATGAAATTACAATATTAGACATAAATAAGTTAGATGGGATGTAGATAGACAAATAACTATGAAATTGTCTAAAGTTGAATTAGAATCAAAGGATTGGGTGATCTGTTCAACTTCAGAAGAATGTAAAACAGCATTTGTGTCGTCAGAATAAACTAGAAGAGAGAAAGAGGAAGAAGCAAAGTTAAAGTTGACTCCTTTTGCAATTTGCCAAATTATAGAATATGCGTTAGAATGAGGAATCAGAAAGACCATATTTCTTTGATTAAAATTATTTTTAGTGCTAAGGAGAATAGATTTTGCATGATTTCAAGATCATACCTAAATTGCATTAATTTCTGAAGTTTGAAGATGAAGGTAATTCTTGAAGAATGTGTCTCTGAGTTTAATCAAGGTTAATAATTTCAAGTTTAAGGGAAAGAATTTTAACTGTAAACTTCCCTGCCTTTCACGCCAGAGAAAATCACCTGAGATGTTAGTTCTGCACACCCTTCCCTCTAAAACAGTTATCATTTCAAGGAGAATCAAAGTGGCACGACCGTAACTCTGACTAGTCAGCAACACCAAGTGCCTGAAAGATTTTCCTGCGACAAACCTGAAGAGACAAAACAGAATACAAAGATAAGAAAGTGAATTAAGGAATAAACAAGTAGAAAGAGTAGAAGAAATTGGAGAATGATTAGAAGATAAGAAAAAGTTGTTGGGCTGATCTCTAAGACGATAAAGGATACGTATTTGGAGCTGCACCAAGGTTATTGTGAATATAGAAATGGTAAGAGATTTCACAAGATGTATCCTGAGAATTAAAGGAAAGCTATTGACAATGAGAATATTGAAATAATCAAAAATGAAAATTTCAAAAAAAGGAAATTAATTAATGTGTTTTTCTTTTGAAGTTTTATTAAGAAATTGAATACTTTAGGATAGTTAGGTGAGTTAGGAGATAGGTATACAAAACAAATGAACAGATGAACCGATTGGCAAATGAACAAAGACACGGAAATAAGAAACTTCATTGTACTCATGAATATAACAGCCACATTTGGTTGAAAATTTATGATATAGACAATAAGAAGGAACCAAACTCTCGATTTTGATTTAGAAAATTAGGTAATGTCTGGAGAACCTGGTCTGGTGAAGAGGATCAAGCATTCAATGGCATCAACCTTATCAGCGGAGGTAGTCAACACCAAAGTGCGGTTGGGGTAAGGGAGATAAAAATGAGTGGCTATTTTTGGAAGCTACCGCTCTTGGCTCCTCAAAGGATATGTACATTTACAAAATTTTGAATAAATTTCT
>JABUQX010028671.1:0-5000 GCA_015478945.1 Trachelipus rathkii | reverse complement strand
GGAATTAATAATTTTATGCAAATTAACTGAATGAGAATAAAATGAAGGAAAAATAAAAGTTATTGAATTTTCTACGTTAAAATTTATTTATTTTTAGTGTTATAGAGAGCAGAGTTTGCATGATTCAAGATGAATTATAAATAACAAGAGTTTTTTCCTTAGATTTAAAACCACTGTAGTTCTTGAAATAATAATCACTGTGACGAACATGAAAACAACCAAAGTAAAACTAACGTTTATGAGTTCTGATTGATCTAAAAGCAAATGGAATGCAGGTATCCATAACAGAGATAATTACTTCGCTTATGCGTTCTGCATACTCCGAATGAGACATCCTATGAAAGTATCAATCATTCCAAGGGATATCAGTCTCAGCACAAAAGTGTTAAAAACGTTTCCTTACCGAAGATGGAAGACTTTCCTTCAGAAGATTTGAAGATATGGAATAAAATACAAATATGAAAAGATTATGGGAGGAACTCAGAGACCGAATGAACTTAATAGGAAACGGAATATAAATAGAAGATAAAACCGGAATAGAATGTCGGGTTCATCTCTAAGATGTTCAGGGATACGGGTTGGGAGTTAAACCATTTGCTTAAAATTGTCATGTTCAGCTGCTATATCTTGAGAAATAAAAAAAAATATTGGTGGTAGTGAAAATTGAAATAACAAAAATTGATTCAGAGAAAGAAAGAAATGAAAGAGGGAATGATATATTTTGAAATTTAAATAGTGGAAGAATATATTATAGCCAGTAAAATTTTGAGATAAATGAGCAAAACGCAAATTTATTCTTGTATTGGAAAAAGAGCCCAAGCCAGAAGGAAGGAAATTTTGTAGACTCTAGATCAGAACCAGGATAATTTATAAAATCCTTGGACACATGTGTGCAATACCCATTTTTTTATGAGAACTTTGGGTAAGATCAAGACTTGAGGTGTAATAAAGAAAGGTTATGTTCATTACAATAGAAATTAGAAGAAATACCTTGAATTTTCCAGATATTAATGAAAAACGAAGAGTATGCTTCGGTACATGCTGGTGGCAATAATTCTCATTATTAGAGGCCGCCGACTCCAAAGCGATAATGAGAGGAGGAACTGTTGAAGGTAATTGTTTGATGCAGCTCCTATGTGCAACACCGAGACAGTTCGGTGTATTGCCATTTATTTAACTTTAAGTAAAAGAAAGCATTTAAATGTTTGAATGTAAACGTTTGATATATGTGTAGACTATAAAAGGTGGTGGGAGTTAACGAAAACCACACCCGCAGGCGCCCAAGTACATGGCTGTGAGCACGCTAAAAACATGCTGTGCATAAATGTAGTAAAAGGACAAACCATTGAGCATTGAGTTCAAAGGAATATATTTGAAGATAAAACAGAACCCTTAAAAACAACACAGCTTCCAGGAAAGGATGAAAAGGTCACTTTATCAAAAAATTATCGATTTGGAGCGATTCGTGAAAAAAACTAGACATGAGTGACAAAAGTGAAGGATTAAATCTAAAGGAAGTAACATTAAACAAGACCTTCCATAGTCCTTAAAGACATTTTTATAAATCAATAAGATTGGAATGAATGTCATTAGTTAATCTTGAGCATCGAAAATCATACTGATGATCAGAAAGGTAATGAGATTTCAGGTGATCAAGGAAATAAGAATTAAAAGATAGTTTCAAAGGTTTTAGACATAATATAATATACTGCGATAGTTATAAGATTCGGAGATACTACCATTAATCGGGATAAGCTATACATTCGCGCTCTTCCAACAGTGAAGAAACGTATTTCATAAAGTCTGAGAGAGTGGAGTTGAAATAGAAGAGGGGTCAATTCAGATTTATAGAAGCTGTTGTAAATATTTTTATAGAATTGTTGGATATATTTTTTGGCAAGAAGTCAAAAGTTTTTATCAGTAAGAGAATAAAAAAGTTCAGCTTACTTTGTTTCATTGAAAGGAAACTTTACCTGTCGAAAAACACCCCTGAAACGAGTTCGAGTTAAATGAAATTTTGCAGGAGTAATCATAGAACGAGAGTTTTCCCGCGTCCCATACACGCTGTCTCTTTTCTGAATGGCGTAAGAGAATGTGTCCTAGAACAATGGATTTATGGATGAAAAAGATTAAATCGCAGAATTAATGAATTGTTATCTCCCCAGTGGTTACAGATTCAAATTTTCTGACTTGGAAGCATCGCCAGTATATTACCTTTCGAAAAAGATGAACGTTTTCACCAGATTTCTTATTTTGAGCTGTTTGACTGCATATCTACCACTTTGAGATAAGGGATCATTTAATTTTTCTTTCATCAAAATCCTATAATTAAAGATCTGTCTAGTTCTCTGACCTCAGACCTAATAGATACATACATTCTGTGATGTAATTATGAGGAATTGTTAAGAACGCTCTTCACCAACTATACATCCCAAACCATGTTGACTACACACAACTGCAACTTGATATGTCGACATTTAAAATTTGAATAAGTTTTAATTTTTATTCCCTGTTGGACTTTCTGGCAACCCATATTACGTTACACCATCAAAAGAAGAATGAATATTCCACCACAAATGAGAAACGTTCCAAAGTCAAAACCAATTTAAAGGTTGCCTGTCCCGATACACGACTTTTAAAATTGTGCAAGTTAAAGAAAGTTCGGAAAATAGATAATTGGAGTGTGTTCCAGGCTTTACCAATAGAGTGCATGTAAGATTGAGCAAAGCGGATAATCCGTGATCAGAGAGTTGAACAGAGAAAAGTGATGACTGTGAAGAAAGGCGTGTGGTACGAGCAATTCTCAATGGAGGAGGTATGCGACTGGAGAGTTCAGAGAAGCAGTGTTTGTTGTAACAGCGATAGTATAAAGAAAGTGACGCAACAATTCGAAAGAGACTAAAGAGAATTAGAGAGCAAAAGATAGTTAATTTGACGAAGAGATCTAGACTCCAGACCACAGACCACAGACCACAGACCACAGACCACAGACCACAGACCACAGACCACAGGCCCCGGCACCAGACCTCAGAGCCCAGACTCCAGACCCTAACCCCAGACCCCAGACCCCAGACCCCAGACCCCCATATCCCAGACCCCAGACCCCAGACCCAGACCCCAGACCCCAGACCACAGACCCCAGACCACAGACCTCAGACCCCGGACCCCAGACCCCAGACCCTCAAACCCCAGACTCCAGACCAAAGACCACATATCCCAGACTCCAGAACTTAGACTCCAAAACTTAGACTCCAGACTCCAGACCACAGACCCCAGACCACAGACCTCAGACCACAGACTCCTGAACCCAGATCCCAGATCCAAGACCCCAGACCCCAGACCCCAGACCCCAGACCCCAGACCCCAGACCCCAGACCCCAGACCCCAGACCCCAGATCCCAGACCCCAGAGCCCTGACCCCAGATCCCAGACCCCAGACAAAGACCCCAGACAACAGACCCAGACAATAGACCCCAGACCCAAGCTCAAAGGCCCCAGACCCCAGACCCAAGTTCAAAGACCCCATACCCCAGTTTTTCAGGGAAAACTGTGTGGATTGAACAATCCCGGAAAAACGCCACTTCAAAGAAATAACAAAAGAAAAAGAAATACTTAGAATATTAAGAGCAGACGAAGGTTTGGGATTTGTGCTTTTAAAGAGAATGTTATAGTTGTGTTTAGGATTATGTTGAGTAGATAGATAAAGTAAATAAGTACTTGAGGAAATGAAAACAGCCATGTTGTCAATGCGTTAATTAGAAATTAGAGAAAGATCAAAGGTTAGTCAACCCAAAACTATTGGCGTGAACTAACTACTGCTCTTTAGAGGGAGGTCTTTCAAAATGAAAGGGGTAATGATGGGTGAAGTTGTCGGCATAGGAGTGAATAGATAATGAAGTAATAGAGAGAAGGTCATAAATGAAAGTAGAAAAGAGATGGAGATAAAACAGAACCCTGAAGAACACAACTATTTATGGATTTAAAGGATGAGCGGTGGACGTATAAAACAGATGCTATAAAACGACAGGAAATGAAATGAGATTGATGGTCACTAACGGAAGGATAGATCCTGAAAGAGAGAAGCTTAGATAATCAAATCATTGAACCAGACTCTATCAAATACATTCTAAATGTCAAGCGCCGCAGCAAAAGATTTCACCGAAATAACGGAGAGACGAAAACATGGAATCGAAGAAAAAAGAAAGAATACATTATTAGTAGGGCGCTCCTTACGAAAGCTAGGCTTGAGATCATAGATAAGATTCGAGGAATTTAGATGTTTCTAACTCTTTATGTTAAGGATAGATTTATAAATTTTAGAAAGAACGAAAGTTAAAGAGATAGGACGATAGTGTGTTGGCTATGAGGGGTGACTTTTTTGGCACTGACTGAATGAGAGCGCGTTTTCAGCAGAAGGGAAAGGTCGAAGGTCGAAGGTCGAAGGTCGAAGGTCGAAGGTCGAAGGTCGAAGGTCGAAGGTCGAAGGTCGAAGGTCGAAGGTCGAAGGTCAAAGGTACGATATGAGATTCAAAGAAAATCGAAAGTTGAGGTCAGAAGGTCGAAGGGGTCGAGAACAATTGAAAAGGTCAAGGTCAAAAATCGAAGGTGAAAAGCAAATACTAAATAGTATCTTTAGGAAGGTGCAAGATCGAAATCACATGTTTTGAGAACCACAGAATAAACATCATCATGACCGTGTCTTCTTAGTAAAAAGCTCACAGAGAACATGAATAAAAACTCTAATAAAATTTACAATATTGGCATAAAAGAGTTGGAGGTTGTAAAGAAGTAGAAATAGCACAGGAAATTTCAAAGGTGAAACTAGATGCTAAGATTTGAGCGAAGAGTTCAGGTTTACAGAAATGTGTAAAACTACAGTTGTTGAATAGAAAAGGTTAGAGAAGAAAAAGAGGAAGAAAGAAACTTAGATTTACATTTTTTGCAAACTGACAGAAAGAATTTCAAAAAATATATATATATATATATATATATATATATAT
>JABUQX010028670.1:45000-76884 GCA_015478945.1 Trachelipus rathkii | reverse complement strand
TATTTTGTTTTTATTTTTTTAATTCCAGTAATATTATTTGGTTTTGGGTGTTTTTTAAACTAAAGGAATTTCCAAGGTAAAAATCGCAAAGATTGCAGGAGTCTGGGTCTCTTGGCCTTACCGGTGGACGACAGGGTAGGACTTTTTTTTCCCCCCCCCTCCGGGGATGTCTCCGGAACCCCGCTCTTTGGTATTTGGATGTCGCGGGGATTCCTCCGCTTCCTCTCCTACGGGGTATGGGAAACGTTCCCCCCCCTGTGCCACCGTCGGCTCGAGCCCCTAATATATATATTATATAGGTGTATTAATATATAATATCATATATAATATAATATATATAATATTTATATATATAAATATATAATATATATATATATAATTAATATATATATATATATATATATATAATATATTATATATATATATATATATATAATATATTTTTTACATTTTTTGTAATAAGCTTTATACGCTGATTCCAAATATGTATTGTTTTTTCTTCTAAGTGTCGTACTTTTCGAGATATATGAAAAAATATAAAACATTTTATACTTTTCATGTATATAACAATGGTAAAATAGTAAAAATGTGAATTGAATTTATAATAAATAAATCATTTAAAATATCCTATACGGAACTCTTTCTGTATTTTCAGTGTCCTTCACCATATATTTAAATTCGGTTATTCTACGTACTATTAACACATGTATAGTTGACACCACCTCGGAATACTATGTAATAAAAATAATCTCTAGAAAATGGTATATACGGTGCCTCCGGTAAAGAACCTATAGCTAAGGCGTGAGCTTTATACTCCCATTTCGTAATGTAGATTTTTTAATATTACTGCCAAGCTACTATATATATAAAGTAGGGGTATAAAGTATGCAATTATTATATATTAATATATAAGGATAAGTATAACATATTACTGTAAGTATTATAATATAGTAGGGTATTATATTTTTCTCACTCAATGCGGGTAGTAATAATAAAGGGATATTATTACTATTATAATGTAATAATTATATGTTATATTCGTTCTATAGATATGGAAAGCTGGAAGTCATATAGGCTAAGAACTCAATCGCACCCATTATAAACGTGAATAATTATCATGAATTGACCAGTAACCCTATTTTTCGAATACATTTCTTATGTGTATAATAATTATATACAGAGAGAGAGAGACCAAGTGGAAATTAATTAATTTACATATATACAATCGACACTCTAGTTTCCGACCCTGAGAAATAATAATAACAATAAGATATATAAATTTATAATCAATAAATAATTAAAATAATGCAAAGTTAATACAGAGTAACATAATGAATAATTAATAAATAAGTTTAATTACAATGTAATAATAATAGATGAAAAGTAATGAGACATTTCGACGCCTAAGTAGACAATATAGAAAAATTTTTGCCATATTACAATGTGATCTACTCGTCTCTGAAGTGGTGATTTAGTATGAAAGGTAAAATTACAAAGAGAACCATAGTTTACTTATATCGTATTTAAGCACGCGTAGAGCATCTTCAACTCATATTAGAAATATAGTGATCTTCGTCTAAAATATCCTTGATGACGAACAGCATTCTCCCCATATGGCTCTAACATAGAATATCACAGTATATTACTTGACTAATTATATATACTTCTATAATATTTAATTTACTATAGATATATTATCATATATATATAAGTAATATTATTTTAAATTTTCTATATTTATATATACTATTATTATTAATATATAATATAGTTAATATTACTATTATATATGATTATTTATAATATTAATAATATAATATATATTTTAGTATATTATAACATATTAATCTATTGATATATATATATAAATATACCTATATTTATATTAATTGAATTTATATAATTATTATTTATATACATTATAAGTTTTTATACACATAGTTATAATATTGCATATTAATATTATTAATAATAAAAGTCTATCAAGTTATAATAAATAAGTGGTATCTGTATTAGTATTACTAAAATATTTTAGAAAAAATTATATGTCTAGAAAAGATATGATTATAAGGTAGTAACGAAAGCATCGAATGGAGGAAATTAAGTTGTTGTGCTTGGGCTTATTATCGCGTTATTTAAACAATACTCGTGTGTTTTGTCTTGGTCCCAAATTAAGTGGTCAATAATTCATATTAATACCACACGTTTAACCTGTGTACGCTCCAGAGATAGAATTAGCTCAATAATATACAATTATTGATAATGTGTGCAAATTGATTTTATAATTTAATACATAATTAAGATTTAACCTATAATAGTTATATTGTGAATTAAACATTTGAAACGAATGAGTATAATAAAAGTATATCTATATTTAAAATTTTATATATAAAACTAACATAACAATATATAATATTTAATAACAAATAGGTTTTACCGAATCCTGTAGGAACTGTCACAAGACATGAAGCTTTCTAAATCCTTTTAGCACCGCACTCAGCCTGCAGCTCTCGGCGAGTGTTTCTTAAAGAAAAATTTTTATATTATATAGTACTTAGAAGTATTGTGTTGTACGCTCTATATCGAGAGAATCATTCTTAGCAGATAATATATAAGAAGACATCTTAAAATAATAGTAATAGCAATAATATAATACATAATAGTGGCACACCTCGACGAATATTGTATTATATTATCTTCTAGGGGTGTCTCCTGCACAAACACGCTTATCTCCCTATTGTCTGGGACGATAGTCGATACACCCCGAGAAGCAGATGCCACTCTGCTTTCACATGAGTCGCCTTCTACTCATCTCCCACTCTAGAAGGGCCACAAAGCTCTTCGTGACATACAACAATTTTGATGGACCCCGCATACTCAATTTTAACTCGTTGCATCAAGCATTTCAACCTCGCTCATAAAAAACTTATTTCGGTACTGTTATCCTGACCTCTCTTTGTAAAAAAAATCTCCTCGAAATTTAATTTAGGTATTCTATTCATTTATAGTATATACAATAAAATATATATAATATATTTAAGCTTAAATTATTTGAATAAAAACCATTGTGAATAAAAGATTATAAATCACAATGTAATTCTTAGTATTATATTATATAATTATATAATATATTAATTAATATATAATATACTATATATATAATAATATATAATATATTATAATAATATAATATATATTAATAATATTATATATATTTTATATATTAATATATATTATATTAATATATATATATTATATTTATATATAATATATATATTATATATATATATATATATATAATATAATATATATATATATATTATTATATAACTATATATACTATATATTAATTAATTATGCAAGCCAATTGTCTCTATTATTTCTATGAATATTAAATAAGGATATAAAATTGCGGACAATAGAAATTATACTAAAAATTGAATATTATATTATGTAGATAGATAGCTTTAAAGAGTAGTTCAGAAACTTATATTGGTATAAATGGTATCATTAAAATATTAATACATAATATAAAATATTAATATTATTACCTAAATATTAATTATTTAATATAATATTTAATGTGGTGATGAACCAATCTCTCTATCTCTTTACTCATCTCTCTACTCATCTCTATCTTCATACCTTATTCATCTCTTCATCATCTTCATCCCTATCTCTCTCATTCCTATATATATATAGTATATATATATATATAATATTATATATATTAATAGTAATATAATATTATATTTACCAAAGTTATAATATTATAAGTAT
Source organism: Trachelipus rathkii (assembly GCA_015478945.1). Lineage (NCBI taxonomy): Eukaryota > Metazoa > Arthropoda > Malacostraca > Isopoda > Trachelipodidae > Trachelipus > Trachelipus rathkii. The sequence goes on along the minus strand of JABUQX010028670.1, from coordinate 73,104 downwards.
AATAATATATTATAAATGGTTGATTCCCTTTCAAACTTGGTAATTGTATAGATCATCACCGTATGGAGAAAATCTTTATGTCTACATAAATAATGAGTGTATACTATAATAGTAAACAGTGTTTACTAGAATTCTTATTAATATATGAATTCTTGAAATACAATGTTTGAATACTAAAATATAATATTCAATTAATCTAATGAGTCTATCTGAGTGGTGTGCCTCGGCCCTCGATACGTACTCTCGCTCTCCGTTTGAACTTTGGTTGTATATGGAGAGGAGGCAGTATAGAAATAGTATAAGATACTCTGCAGTGAGATGCTAACAGACAATCTAGACACTCTCTGCCTCGGTCGCACGAGGAACATCTGATTATCTTGTAATGCGAAAATGAGATATTAAATGCATATTCTAAATAAGCACAATTTATTTATCTCGAACTATTGACAATATATAACGTTAGAGACTTGGTGCTTGTTTGCTAGGGTAAGAACATAACGTAGTACATTAGGTTAATAAAAAGATCAAATTATAAGGAACTGAAGATCTCTCACTTTACACTAAAAAGCATTATTTATTACTTATAGCTCATGACTCAGGTTGGATAGTCTCTTATATTAAGGGCCATTTTTTACGTTTCATTATAGAGTGAAATCAATCTTTTAGTATTTAGTAACTATATATTAAAATATGTGTTGTATGATTATATATATATATATATATATATATAGTCTGAATTCGTACGCAAAAGGATATACAAAACGTGAACAACCGTTATCGAAACAAAAATCTATAATAGGGGCTTTGATCTCATGTCAACTTCTCAGTAACGTTATATATATAGTTACTCATATAGCAGCGATGCTTTTATATAGGTATTAGTCAATGGTGGAGGTAATATTACTTTATTCCCGGTATTCCATCGATATATGAGTAATATAATAACTCTGCCCTTGTCGCATCATGCTGTGCATTTAGTAGTTAGATGTTTATTTTTAATTGCCATCTCTCTCAATGGGTCGGTGTGTCTCTTCGGATCGCGCTCCCCCTATCCTGAATAACCAAGTGTACATCGAGCCACAAGTTCCTTATCTTTCGCTGAGGGTGAAAACAGGGGCTCCATATCAGAATTGTAGATTTAATGTTATGATATTTCAATTATTGCAAATGACTATAACTCGGAGAATCGCCCAGATGCTTAATTAAGTAAACATTATTTTCTGTGCATCAAAAGATTTTTCTTAATAAAGGTATTTAATATATATATTATATATCTATATATTATATATGTATATATTATTAATTATATTATATATAATATTAATATATATTAATATTTATATATATATATATATTATATATACTATTAATTAAATAATATAATATAACTATTAATTGTGTGTTATTGTATATATATACAATATTTTCTTTATATATTATATTAATTATGACTATGCATGTTTAATTTATTAAATATTGTATAATTTCATGTATTAGATTGATAATCACTCACTCAATGCATGGGTCACCATGTGAATATTTGATGTCATGTTTTTCTTGACGTTCTAGGTGTGTGTGATAACTTGTGAAAAAAGCTGTGAGACTTTATATCCGCGGTGAAAGAGAAGTCTCGAATCAAAATTTAATAGACGGTGTAACTCTATCGTGTGTGAATGTTTGGTCAATTAAAGTCGGTTATCACCAAGATATCAGAATTATACGAATTTTTATAATTATTCTTCCTTCTTTCTACAGTTTTGTATGCTTTATATTAATATTTCTCTGTTTTTATTATTTATGTATATTAATATTATATAATAATATATATAATATATATATATATTATAATATATTATAATATATTATAATATATATATTATTATAATAATATATATACTAAATATATATATATATATATAAATATTATAATATTTATTAATACTATATCTATTATATATATATACTATACTATACTATATTATTATTATATATATAATCCAATATATTATTATTACGAAATTGTGTTGTAACGAAATTATTATAATTGTATCTTGTTTAACTAAATGTCCACTTTACTGATTTGGCACTGGGGGCAAGTCATCGCAATATTTTTCACTTTTTTGGTCATGCTTTGAAAAAGAAATTTGGAGACCATACATATTCTTTTCGTTTTACTCAATCATCTTGAACATTGCTTTATTAATTACTAGATATTATAAATAATATAAACTTTGGAGTTAAATAACAATTTTTTAAGAAAGATGTTTGCCACCAATTAATTGATAGCGAAATAAAAAGGGGACTTTGTTGTCGAGGAATTATGGACAATGAACTGACCTATAGTTAATACAGAATAGTGTGTATATAGGCTTGTGTCGTGGCTCTATATCGTTGAAATTTAAGAACCCAGTGTTACAACGAACATATAGACATCTCTTTATAGATTTAAGCGAATATACCCATAGTGTGAGACTGAAAGGGACTTTAAACCATTATCACTCTTTTTTCATACTATAAGGTTCGCAATCACCATAGGCCGTAACCGCAAAGAGATAAGGCAAGCACGTCGGGCGGTACGTCTCTCTCGCTCTCTAGAACCTGATGATCACAGTGGACTCAGCTGGCGGAATGGAACTTCAGAGTATCGATATCTCCCCCCTTCATGTTCTCCCGTATTGGACTCATCGCACGCCCTCCTAAATGGTGATGGCGATAAATAATAAAGGAAATAGTTCCTTCACAATATTTTCTCGATGAATGAGGATAAAATAGCAAGATGATAAATAAAAACATAAAAAAATATTACCTAGCGAAATAGAAAAGATTCAGATAACTAATTATCCATTTACCTCTGCAAATGTTTTATTATACAGATAAATGTCCGAAAAGATATCCATATATATATATTTTATTGTCGCTCTCTCTCATTAGTGCAAACTTTCCGCACATAAATATATAATTTAATATATCATATTATATATATACATTAAATATATAATAATTAATATAAATAATAAATAATATTATATATATATTATATAATAATATTATTATATATTATATTAATATATATTATATTATATTATTATATAGTATATATATATATATATTATTAAATCTATATCAATAATTAATATATTGTAATAATTACTCAGTGAGTGAGCTCTCACTAAGGTGATATATAATATATAGGTGATTACAAATATATTTGTTTTACTGTAGTAGAACTTGAAATTATATTATGAGATTATAATAATGGTTTAAATTATATAACAATGATACTGAATATAGTAGTTGTGAGAAATTGTTGATGAGACGTTATTTTTCCGCTCCCTGGAATTGCACATCTGAAATATATCTTCGTGAGTAACGACAAATATGTCAAACAAGATACACTCGTAACGTAAGGAGATAATCTATAATCGATATCTATTTATCTGGTATAAACTGCTATAGCCTTATTTTCTGATTTCACGACGATCGCAACCACAAAAAACAATTTTATAAATTTAATTTATGCTTAATAATAATAGTAGATAATAACCCTAAGTGACCAAAATACTACGTCTACCCGTAAAGGTTAGGTTATAGTAGGCAATGAAGTAGCTTAACTCAAAATATGAGTTATTACAGTTAATGATTAAGAGGATAATAGTAATTAAACGGATATACTAAATATGATAATATGAAGTGAAATCAAACTCAAGAAGACTCACTCTCAAGTAGTAGTATACTAACTCAAATACATCTCAATAGTAATTATATTATATGAGTAATAAAGAGAAGAGAGTACATATAGTATATATATCTATGGACCGAATCACGCAAAGTGTCTAGTGAAAAACTCCGCTATGTACTAGTATATCCTAGTGACTTGCGACGAGACTGTCACTAGAGATGAATTTCGGCACATCCGCGCATTGACTCTCTGTGAAAGTAATTAGCTGGTAGAAAGTTGTATATAGAGTTGTAGTAAGCTCGAGTACGCGGTCAGAGTATGAGGTATAGTAGCTGAGCCGTATGTGGTAGTGAGTGATTAAATAGATTACGTGTATAGAGGTAGTCATGATCTGCATCAGAGCAATTAATATAACTCACAGAGGTTATAATAATATACGTAGTAGACCTTACATAATTTCTCAAGTCACGTGTTCAGCAGACATAATATAAAATGAAGTGAGGACTCGCCAAGGACAACCTCTCCCTCCGGGCGTAAGAGCAGGGGGAAGTAGGGTGAGCAAACGCTACGGCGAGAAATACAGATGTATAATCTGATTTAGTTAAAAATAAACTGTACATGAAATCCATCTGCACACGCGCTCGTCCAGTGCCGCCGTCTGAAGAAGGATAGGTGGGAGGTTACAACAAACTCTACAGTGTGTGCTGCACACCGTGATAAGTATCTGACCTCGTGAGTCTATCAGCAGACCGATAGAGCCCATATCCCATGAACACAAATTGACCTTAAAGAGGTAATAAATTATAATAGCGTGGGGCTTGTATTGATTTATTTATTGTGTGAAGAGGGTCTGTGGTATCGGGGCTAATTTGTGACTGTAGACTCATCCAGGCTGGTGTTATATATGTGAAGTCTCATATATATTATAGATAATGAATCTAAGAAGTAGTAGTAAAGAGTGTACTACTAGATCACCTCTATAAGTAGTACAACTAGTACCACACGTATAAATATTATAAAAAAGTTCATTGTAAGAATTATATGAAGATATGAATTTCAAATTATTGTCTCACATAGTGATTAGTGAAATGAGTTAGGTTAAGATACAATATAATTTTATGTCTTGTAGTATAGAGTTATATTCAAATCGAGCTAGTATTACTTTGCTACTCTCATGGCGACTGATATAGTACTATATGTAATATCATTAAACTATCATTACTAAAGTAGTCTATTGATACTTCTGACGAGTCGGTGGCGGAGACAGTAGTAGTAATGTGTTGGATCAAGAAGTGAGCGGAAGTATATACGTATGAGTATTGTTAATGGTGAGAGTGACGTGTAGGTCATACATCATTGAATGATAAATGATTGAGCCTCATATGAGGATGAAATGAAGTTAAAGTCAATTATGAACACACTCTAATGGATATAAAAGTTACTATATGGTCATTGAATATGAAGCAAAGTATGTGATATAATAATATGGAGAGTAAAATATATGATGCTCATAGAGATATGTACATTCATAGAGATACTTCATATTATATTAGAAATTACGTTTAGTTAATTATATGATAATAAAAACTAACGTAATGGAGAAGACATCTAGACTAGAGTGCGGTTTATCATACTAAGTATACTTTCGGGTGAAGATAAATAAATAGCTAAGTGAGAATGACCAGCCTTAAGTCTCATGTATAAGTCCGAGATAATAATAATATATAAATAATTATTCGGAGTGATTTCGTGGAGATATTTAGCGACTCAAATACATATTAAGAATATCTAACTTATAAGATAGATATCTACGGAGCTATAGTGTGGCTAGAGGATCGGTAGTGTCAGAAGTGAACAAGCGTCAGATAGGTAACCTCACCATACGCAAAACATTCTAGGTTCACTAACCTCACACACGCGTTCGCAAGAGCCAGACTTACTCGCTCAAGTAAGAGATGATAATATAAGAGAATGAGATGTCAATAATAACTGTTTAGCTGAAAATTAGCACAAGGTATTAGAAATTACAAACATATATGGAAAGCGTTCGCTATAGACGCACACATATAATGATATATTTTCTGCCTTTATCTAACATGAGAAGTCAAAGCACACACATACATATATATACATCTTTATGGCGCTAATATGATGCACAAAGGCTTACTATAGGTAGAAATACCTCGAGGCGATACGATAAATACTATCTCACTACACTATGGAACGATCCTAGCTCGTCGCGCACGCGCTCACGCTCACGCAATGATATTCCACGATATAGCGAGATATACTCCTCGCGCGCGATGGGAGGTAAAACATCTATTACTTATGATACTTTGCTCCAATCTGACTAGGTCCAGCAGTCAGAGTCGAATTTGCCCACTCTGATGTGTAACGTCTACATACTAGGTGATGGAGTTTAATTTGAGCCACTTTGCAGACGCCATATGCGGTCAACACATACATTGCCGGTAATGGATGATATGCGGATTGTCACTCAGTTGTAGTGGATAACGTCTCAATCACCATAATACTAGTATACACTAGTGTGCATATGTATCTCTCTGTGAGTCCGCACAGTTATACGTATATTATGATGTGAACTCAGGAATTAATTTAATAGTTACAAGGATAGAATTAGAAACTTATGCGCGCTGGGTATCAGTATGCGTGTTAGAATTCGCTCTCTATATATTGCTCTCTCACAAACTGAGAATGACGAGACTCGATATAGGTAATAAACTGATCAAGAAGCTAGAGTCTAGAAGCATCTTTATAGCAACTGTCACCGCACACAATACAATATTAACAGAGACGTCCAATTGTAGGCAACGATGGCTCGCCAAAATATGTTATTGTATCGATATATCTCTCAACCTCGATAATAAATAATCCTAAAAATAGTCCTTACTTACAAAAGTATATGACGCTGGACAGGCTAGTCAAACACTGTAGCGGTCCAGCCGGATCTAAATAGTTAAGTTGCTCTCAATATAATTCTATGGTATCGGAGTACAAAATAGTGAATTTGCCAAAGAAGTGGTTAATCAAAATCTATTTCTTAGCTCTTATGTACTTGTCAAATATATCTTTTCTATTCTTATTTTAAATCTCACTGTCATCATGTTATTGTGCATTTGATAGAATGGTGTTATCAAGTAATATAGCTACACTTGAGGTAGAGTGAGAGTAAAAGGTAATACGTATTAGAATGACGTAGACTTACATCACCTATAAAGAGTCATCGAACCCTATTAAGTTACAATACACATGAATTGAAATACCTGAACAACCATAAAAAATCAGCGACTAATGTACATTATGATTATAACCACAATAAGTTCACGCATATAGTAAATAACAATTCACCCCTCGAGAATATAATAGTAATATAGTAGGTGATAATATATAAAATAATATTATTTTATATGCATTTACCACTACTACCATTAATAATATTATTATATATTATTCATTATTAATATATTAGTGTGCCCCGCGGTTTTTTAAACACAAAATAAATCTTCCCGCCATTATATATGAAACATTTATTTGAGTAAAGTTTAGTTAATTTCATGTAAGAAGAGCCCCAATAAGTGGAGCACCTTATTGGAACTCACCAGCCTTCCGCTCCATGATTCATAAGTTGAAGAAGCCCAGATTAGCTGTGTACTATAACTTTTTGGGATCATTCAGAGACTCCGGGAGCCACCAAGACGAGAATTATCAATATTGCCCGGTACATAATTTTTCGTTTTATATTAAATATATAAATTATATAGATATATATATATATATATATTATTATATATATATAATATATAAATTTATATATTAATTATTTGTAATAATATAATATAATAATATGTATTGTATTCATGTTAGATCGGTATAGTGTATATAGAGTATAGTGTATAGTATATATGGAGTATATAAGTAGTAGGGTAGGTCCCATAGAATATTTTATATATAATATATATATATTATATATATATAATATTATATGTGATATATATATATATAGATAGTATATATAGTAGTATATATATATCAGTATGGGATGATATAGTAGGTGTAGTAAATATATTATATATAATAAATATAATTAATAATTATTATATATATATATAAATATATTATATAACAATAAAACTATAATTATATATGTATATAAATATATAATAATAATTGATAATATATATTATAAAAATATATTATAACTTATATTTATATTTAATATAGATTTTTTTTTATGGTTGGATGAGTATATATAATATTAGCAGTTTTTGATGCCAGTCAATAAAATTGTTTTATAGGATTATTTATATTAATATTTTTCATGATAATTCTTTTGTATATATATATATAACTTATTATCTATTATATATATAGTTAACTTACTAATCTCTGATATTTTATATTACTTACCTTTATAATACTCATTATTTGAGTAACTCAATTTGATCATATACCTCATTTGTGATATCCGTAACGTGTCAAAGTTTCTACTTTAATGCCATATATTTTCTAACTAGAGCTCTTTACTAGTAAAAACGCTCCGTAACAATTCTAAACTTAGTGCATTTCATTTGATCTCTCAATCATAATATTGAGGTAAGAAAACTCTAAAAAAGATGTTACTCATAATATGATATTAACTTGTAATCTTTACATTAAGATACTCATTGATTTCAACTAGTTTATATGTAAGACCACAATAAAATCTTATCAGAAATTGATGTGATGCCGCATTGGCTAACATCAATCCATTCTGCATTTTGTTGATTGCGGCAACAATCTATCTAGGTCAAGGGTTAATGGTTCATACGGAAGTTGATTTAAAATTCATAGCTTGAGCAGCGTGTAGTGTGTGGACACCCGTGGCCTTCAATATAGTGTTGTAGTGTATGCTTAATATTTTGTCTTCCCCTCGCTAACATAATTCTCACAATTATTTCATTTTATATGACAAGGATTAGTTTCCCTAGAGAGTACTGAGAATAGCTTTGATAATTCTATTTTATATTGAGGTACTCTCGAACGTGCACGATGTTAACCATCTCTCAGATTTCCCATTGACTTGTATCTCTCAAACTCAGTACTCCTCAAATAATCACAACTTGAGTTGTATAGATCTATTCTCTAGAAAGTATAGTGTTTCCATAATTTATTTGTGTTTCTATTAACAAGGTTATCAGAGTGCTTTTTCTTTCTCGCTTAAATAGTGCTAAAGTATGAAGAGCTTATGAATCTACCACTATATGTGCTATTTCGAGTAATACAGAACTTTACTTAATTTCAATAGCCATATATTAATTAGCGTGTGTGTTAATAAGATAATCTATTTCGAGTATAACCTGCGCGTTATGATTATATATTCTGGAAGACCAGATTCTTCTGGATAGGTATCCAATAATTGATCTCAATTCGGATAACGTTCTTTGGCATTTTCCACTCAGTATCTTATTGAGCTTTTCTAAATTTATATACAATTCCTTACTATTATTGCACTGTATATTTATTATGTAGAGTTTAATGTTAACTTTTCTTTTACCAGCCCGATGGTAATTTTCACGACCATCTTCTAAATCATAACATCACACACCAAAATATTTGCTGACTATTATGCATTTATTTTGCCGAATAGTTGCATTTAATATGAAGGTCCCGTAGAATGATGTCTCCACAGTTTTTCTCTTTATAATAAGTACAACTCATTTCCACGTGGAATTGCAATAAGTGAGACAGAAGAGTTTTCATGCTTAGATGTAGATGTCAGCATAAAGTTCGATCATAATTAATTTAATATATATATATACGGAAATACAGTATACATATGCGTTCTATTGTGTTTATCGGATTAAATTATATTTATATATTACATCAATATCCATTTCATACAAAACCTATATCCTTCTCCATTTTCATAGAAGTTCTTTTTTTTTTAGTTTAAATTATTATGTCTATTTATTACATATTATTAATTTATACTATGTTCATAGGTATCTCATCAAATAAAGGATAATAATATTCAAATAATATATAATATTATTACTAAATAAGGTTGACTCAGTTTTCTCTTGTGTACCTACAGATCTTATACCACCAAATACAACACTTTCTTATATTCTGCATGTAACTTTAAGGTGATTTTACCTCCTAGTGCTCTGCGCGTAGTCATTTATCAATTCTATTTCCAACGTCGAAAACTACAGCCGTGACTCTTTCACTCGGTAAATATATCTATCATTCTTCGATTTAAAGGGGTGAGTTGCTATATATATTATCCTATCATAAATCGCTCTCTCAAATTGCTCTCTCCATTATTTCTATAATTGGTAGCTTGACCTCGCGTATCCCCGCGACGGATTGGAAGTCCGAATGCAGTACTCGTCATGGGCGCGGTGTCCTCAGGTCTGGTTGCTACTCGCGGAATAGATACGGCTCCTTCTACGTACCTTCCTTCATACCATTTGTCATAACGCGTGTCCTACAAGCATTTTTATTGCCGCCGTATCCTTTCGTGCATTTTCTCTTAGCCGGGCACCTTTAACTTCGCTACCAAAACAAGGACATGCTCATTAAAGTGACAGTGATCATTTGGTAAGAGAAAACATGGATCCACAACTGTATACATTCTAATGACTAGGGGTACTCGCTCAAAAACTTAGGTACTAATATGGTTTCTAGTAGTCCATTTATTGAGGAAGGGTACCTATCCTAGTCCTAATACCTCACGACCTTTCGTGAACTCCCTCCAATAATTCAGACTAATGGTCTGAGAATATTAGCCTCAATCTAGGTATATGCTATTCTCTGATTTCCTCTGAGGGGTATAGACCAGTGGGATAGGTTGAGATATAGGCTACGGCTATATATATTAATATATCATATAGTAGATATAGTCTACCTTAATCTCCTTACCGGAGGTAGTAAGCATAGCTCTATGCCCTCTATCTCGCTATGTATTTCTAATATCTGTCTATCATAGTTTACCACCTTCGTTACGGCTTACTTCACAATCCATATTTATAATATAATAGTGAATGACTATGTAGTCCTAGTTCATACTAAACCCTTATATTATATTATGCTCATAGTCATGGGGTTTGTTACTTCTACATCTTCGCTATTCTCGACCTATTCTCATTTCAAGTATTTGAAGCCAGACGTCCAAAATGCAATTATTTTATGTTTTACCTCTACTCGCGGTTCATCAAAGTGTCTCTTCACTGGCCTCACTGCATCTCCATTTGTTCACTGTGAGATGGCACTCCAAGTCTTATGAAATTAGAGTCATCGAGGCCACCACTCTCGGTTTCGTCGTGTGTTTCATGAGATTTCTTCTTATCTCAAGTGACGAGTGTAGTCCATAGCGACTCTCATATAGCGGTTTCACAAACCGCATTTGGATTCACAAGACTGGTAGGAAGCGAGAACAACCATCGTTAGGGTAGACATATCAGCTGTGATTCCCAGGAAACATCACATGCCACCTATTCCCATATCACATTATTCCACTCCTACCTATGTCTGATTTATTTAGTATGAATACTAGATCGAGCAATGGTCCATGGCGATTGAAACAAGTGTGAATTAAAATACCTATTCTGCCCACCGACCCTTTCTCTTAGGGGACAACAGGTCCTTAATTACAGAACATTTCCCTTATACCCTTTATATTATACTATTCTTTTTCCCGTACTCTCATCGCGAGCGCTTCTCAGCGTGTGTTTTAGCAGTTAGATGAAAAAATTGCCAACATTCGTATGTTTGCTTTGTCGTAGAACCGATAAGGCCGGACCGTCAACCGGTAGTAGTTACGGGCTGGCTGACCCACTACATCATTATCATCTTTCCGTATGGCTCCTGTGGCAGGAATTTGTCATAACATTGACGCGATCTCTCTCTGGCCTTGCCTTACGAGCTGCGCAAAAATGGTCATGCAGACCTCACACGCCACGTCAATTGGAGTTCTAAGCTCTGGGTCAAGCTCCGCCATAGCGGGATGTTCCTTTCCTTTGACATACGCACGGTGTTTTGGGCGAAAATGTCCAATGAATCTATGGGGGTACATGAGAAACGGAGGAGGAATAAATGGTTGAAGGGGGGAGAAGAGAAGAGAGAGAGGTTTGAAGGGACGTATTTTAGGAGAAAGGCAAATTGAAGTCTCTGACCTCGCTGAAACTGGAAAGGCATATTGAAGGGGGGAGGGGCAAGCGCATATTAAGGGCTGAAGGGTCTGTGGTGTGAAACTGTGTTTTCGTGTTGGTGTGAAAGGAATGAAAATGGCGATTAGAAGGATTGCAATTCTTTATTGAGTGATTGTCATGGTAGAGAGCTATGGTAGATTCTGGTGTGTGTTGTCGAGAAGTACTAGAATTGCTAAAGGTTAAACGAGTACCTCTAAGTTACTGAAAGGGTCAATTGTGTGTTGGCGCATATGTCCATCTTGAGGGAATGTTGAAGAGTTGCGACTTTCTGGGTAATTTGAATGATGTTTTGGATGGATTAATGGCGTATCACATCGGAGATGCAGAAGCGGAAGCAGGCTCAGGTGAATATGTATTTTGTTCATTTGCCCTTAATCTCATGCATTGACTCTGTTGGACTCTATAATGCCACAGTATTTTAACTTTCATGCTGTGAGATCTCAGGCCAACACGTCAGTTGCATTATTCACTAGTTGTTAGTCTCTGGAGTACACATATTGTCGTCTCTATTCTAAAGTATTGCAGCATTTTCTCAGCATATTCATCGTTAGGATTTGTTCATGTAAGGCACTAAATTATATTTCTAATGCGAAATCTCGACAGATAATAACATTCGGTTACATAACATCCGCTCAGACGCAGTAAAGCGCGTGAAAAGTTTATCGCTCCATCGCGGAAAGTCTGGGGCTCATATTTAATATATCAGTCGTGCGTGGCATTGCGGATGCGGATGTTACTGCTAGCATCAACACCAGGGACCGATTAATCCCCAAAAATCTTCAGTTAAGTATGATATATTATTGAGTCAGAATTTCTATTTCCTCCCTTACATCATCATAAGTAATAAATGTATAGACGAGTTAATTTATATTTATATAACCTACATACTTAATAATAGTAATAATACCAATAGATATATATATATGATGTATAGGTGGTATAGTATACAGAGAGGTAGAGGCACCCCGCGTTCATGATTGAGGTGCCAGGGTAGTCCACCCTAGACGCAGACGCTTCACGCATCGCTCTGAGAGAGACGTAGTCTTCAACTGAGTGCCGCCCTCCTCCGCACCTATTCAGACCATCATCAAACTCCTCCCGCTATCGCAAGTCCGCAGGTTCTGTCCACCTCAATAGATGGTATTGACGACTCTCACAAGGAAGGTTTTAACTATCAAACACTCAATATAGTGGCTACTCACTATATCCTTATACTCAAAAAAATTTTATTGGATAACCTGATTTATGTTGAAAATTGAATGAAAATAATTTCAAAAATCTCAAGTTTTTCCTCTTCTCTTCAATGGATCTTCTTGAAACACAAATCTGTATAGAAGTTTACCTTTTCAAAAAGATTTAGCCGCGCATCAACAATTTAAAGCAGTTAGGTTGACCCTCTTTTGCGCTCAACGAATATAATCCTGCCGAGATACATAAATATTGCGACTTCTCTGCAAGAACGAGGCTCACGACCACTCTCAGGGGAGGAGGTGATCTATATCTGCCATTTTAGTCGAACAATTCTCAACAAACTGGTGGGCCGTATTGCTGATAAGCGGAAAGATTCCTTGGTGAGCAGGAGTGATGCTCCTATGAGTGTTAGTTTCATCTATCCAGCACGTCCATTGCCTTGAATTTTTAAGTAGATAGGTAACCTAACCTGAAATCATCTCCTCCCTCCCTTTTCTGAAATATTTTGAACCACCCTGGTCCACCATAAGAAGCCGTCTATTTCTCGTTACATGGGACATTTTAGTAGAATCTCATGTGCAGCGCCTGCGACCCTGTAGACGCGATGCTAATGCATACGTATCGAAGCTTCAGGCGTACGCGGTTATCTCAAAATGTGAGTGATAGGTAATCGTGGATATATAAGTGGTACTAATAGAAATATCACTAAGTAATATTATTAATATAAGCCTATTTAATATGATATAGTACCTTTTAATAATCTTACGTACTCATCACTAGTACATATATAAAAGCCTAATGTATGATAGTAGGATATATAAATAATCATACTCAGATTCATAGTGTAACCAACCAAACCATTCTCCCCTCCCACTACCCTAGGTAATCTTATTGAGAGTAATAGCTAATATATGTTAACTTATATCAATATATATAATATACTCATATACATATGTAGACTAGTGCTATTGAATGATAACTCCTGATCAATTTATATATGTATTATATATATTATTATATAAGTACTATTGCGGTAATAGGCAATATATATAATCTGGTTTGTGACACAGAGATTGATTGTAGATTATATGCCTAGTTGATAAATATAGCAATAATAAATAATATAAAATTAAAGTTATTAGTATGAGGTAGGTTCAATGAGGTCCCATTTTCAGATTATTAAAAACCATCGCAATTTAAATGTTAATCTTTATTATTATCATAGTGTTACTATCCTTAAGTTGGAGCGTGTTGGCAGACTTGGGTCTGAAGTTTCTAAATTATAAAAAAATAACAGATGTTCTTAGACTAATAAAGTATTATAGATGTAAGTTATAAGAACTTAAGAAAGTAAGAGAGTGTATATTTCTTTTTTTCTCACACACAAGATAGTGATATTCATCTTTATATAATTTATAATACTTGTTACCCACTTGTTTCATATTTTGCGAAAGCGCCTCGCGAGAACGAAAAAGTGAGTCTGGATAATCTTTTTATTTTTCGAGTCCGTACACGTGCAAGCTCACGCTAATGTCCGTGAAGCGTCCGTTCCGCAGCCTTCGCAAGTACACGCACCTTTGATTTCTTGCGAGGCAGATAGATAGCTCGTCAGTCGGAGGCTGACGTATGTGGTTGACTGCGGACTAGCGGACATAAGAGAGAGCGGAGAGTGGCCACACCGTCTGAATTTATATTGATAGATAGAGTTATTATAATATATATATATATTAGTATTGTATACTTTTATAATAAAAGAATATACTGATAATATATAATATATATTTAATCATTATACTCACTATATATATTAAAGGTATTAGGACCCCTAAACCCCATCCGAATAATATTATATCGATCGTAGAAATACTCTTTTGATGCGCGAAAGATCAAAATATGTACAATAATAATTATAGTAAAATCGGAACAGATATTATGATAAGTACTGAAAAGATAGTGCTCAATCAATATTTATCTATGGCCTATAATGAATTAGGTATATAATAAAATTATATAATAGGATTAATTTATATTTATATATATAGTATATACTGTATATATTAATGAAATAGAATTATATAATATATATAATATATATATTATATAGTATATATATAATAGTATAGATTTTTTACATTTTTCTAGATGATATAATTATAATATGTAATATATATAATATATATATATATGAATTGTTTGTGGCGGTCCGTCGCGTAATGTGTGGGACGCGATTGAAACAAACAGCTGGGAAGAAAGAAATGAGGAAGGGAACGAGGGGGGAGGAGGGGTTGGAAAGGAGGGACTCGAAGGATAGATGGAAAGACTCTAGGAGAGTTACTTGATGCATTAATTGAAAGCCTTTTTATCTGTTATTAGAAGCGCGAGAAGAAAATTTTACCAAACTGAATAAACATATTAAAAAAAATTTATTGGACAATAATTTCGAATTAAAATCAAAATAAAAAGTTAAACCAAAAATTCTAGTATTTAAAACTTAGAGGAGCTACAAATTTCTATTCCGTCTATTATATGCATTTTCATTAAAATAATCTCGTGTAAGAAAGAAAAATTTGGAAGTAGTTCATTTAAATTATAATTTTGGTGATGACAAATAATTAATCTACTTCTAGGTGATATTTTGTCGATAGTAGATAAAGTATTTAGCACAGTCAAGGGAATATTTTTCGTTTTCATTTTGCATAATAATAATTAATTAATAATAATAATAATAATAATAATAAATAATAAATAAAAATAATAATAATAATAATAATAATAATAATATAATAACTAATAATAATATAATAATAATAGAAATAATAATAATAATAATAAATAATATCGATAACGCGCATGAAAGATTGATGATTGGTTGTTTCGTCGCGGTCAGATCATAATAAAAGATCATTACATCGCTGCGATATATATAATTGGGACGGAACAGGAGCTACAACCCGGTCACTTTCCTTCTGCTTGGCAATTATTCTTTGCAGTACCAGCCGATCGTTTAGTCTTATCTTATGCGCTAAAAGAAGCTTCTCTTGAGAGAGCTCTAGGAGGCGTGAGTTTTCGAGGCCTAATGCGGACAGAAGATGCGAAGAAAGGGCGAACCCTACCTAGAGAGAGTGTGGTTTAACTCGAGGACTGGCATCCAAACCGTTGCACCGAGAAAATGCTTTCGACGTGTTCTTAAGGGTTGTGAGTTTTCGGGCCAGAAAGGAGATATGTGCACGACTGGACCACCTGACAGGGCCGAAAGCTCTTCCTTGGCAGTGTTGAGTTGAATATATATATATATATATATATATTGTATATTATATATATATAATATATATATTATATTATATATATAAATATATATATATACTATATATATATATATATATATATATCTATATACTATAATATATATAGAAAGAACATTATATATTCCTTTTCAAAATAGCAACATATTAAAATGTATACGAATATATATATATAAATATATATAATAATAATATATAATATATATGATCCTCAATGATATATAGTAGGTAGGGTAGTTGGCTGATATATATATATATATATATATATATATATATATATATAACCAGAAGTCAATCGCTTTTTTTTAAGCCGAAATTCAAAGTGCCTCAGTGTTCCGATTTAGAGTCTCCCACTACGAGACAAAAAAAATTTACATATGAGGGGGGAACGAACATTTTGGGCATGATAGGCACTTAATTTTACTCAAACATAATGAAACATATTAAAAAAATATATTTTACAAACATAATATAATAAATTAGAATTCTTAAACATAATTATAATGTTATAAATATATTTTTAAATTAATAGATAATTTTTAACTTTTATAATATAACAAAAGAAGCAAAATAAAATTACACAAAAACAAGGGCACTTATTAACATCCTGCATATGGCACGTCGACTTCACAGTTTACACTTTTCATCCTAGCGAACGTAAACTTGTATTGCATTGTCGTGTATATAACAAAAAAGGTTTTTTTAAAAACAAATATATATATATATGGTCACTTGAAAGGCAAAACGTCGTAAGCGACAATTTAGTAATAATAATAATACAGTAGAACGATTAAAAGGAAAAAATATATATATTTAAATAATCCTCATTATTTTTTAACTTCTTATTGTAAACGGGTTAACTGGAATTTCAATTTGTAAGTTTTGTTTTGAGTTTTTGCTTTATTCTCATTTCATATATTCGAAACAACAATAGTTTAAAATTACATAAAAAAAGTTGTTTAGCAAAAATATCCTCCAAATTTCAACTCACTCTTCCAGATCCTATGCAAAACATCCTTGGGCAAAATCTAAGATGCCGGCGAACCACCCAAACCTTACGAGTATTAAAAAACACAAATTCAATTTAAACCAAGCCATTTCAAACACTTGTCCAAAATGTAAACCTGGGGCCCCCTGACAAACAGTCTTTCACTCCTTTCGTGACCTGTCTTTTTCTAACTCTCAAGCCCAGAGCTTATCTGGAACGTCTTAGCCCTGCGTAAGATCTATGAGGCAGACCGGCCAAAAGTGGCGGGGTACCTTGAAGCAGTGTGGCGGCCCTGAAGACACGGTGGCCAGGGGAGTGAGAAGGCTAAAAGGAATATACTATATATTATATATATATTATATATATTACTATATATTATGATAATATAGTATATTAGTAGTTATATATATATATATATAATATTATATATATAATCAAGGGCGAGGACGTGCATTTCTCCAGCAGTTCTCGCTACAGTTCCGGTCCCTATTCCCGAATTATATATAATATATTATATATATATATTAATATATATATATATAATATATATAATATATATATATCATATATATATATATTTATATAATATATATATATTATATATATATACAACCTCCATGTGGCAAACCATTCCAAATTTAACAGCCTTATTTATGCTTGAAGAAGTGCTGTTCTGTATATCAAGATGGCCCATGCTTTCTTCCCTTAATTTCTTGGTTTCTATGCCCCCTGGTCTCCCGTCCGTGCTCTACTAGGAAGAATTATTGGTCTCCGTTATTAGCAAATAGACTGTTAAATATTTTGTTAGAATGTATCATGTCCGTCTGAGAAGAAGAAAATTCGCACTTTCTACTGAGAAACAGTCCTAACTCCATTCCAGGGCCCTCTCCTCATAGTCTTAACCATCAAACCCAGAAATCATCCTTGTGCTCTACGTTGCCTCTCTCTAGCATATCTTAAGTGCTTTCTTAAATAAGTCGGCCCAAATTGTGCAGAATACCTATTATTGGCTAACATAGCTATTATACAGTTTAACTTATTACTTCTTTGCTCTGTGTTAACAAACATTTGCGATTATTATGCCAGCATCTTATGTAGCTTAATTATTTGTGTTTTTCCAAACCACTGCATTTAGCTACTTATTCAAATTAGCTGCTTCACTAATTTTAGCACATATCTTTTTCTGGTCCACAGGTTTCAAGCTAATCCCCATTCATATCGCAGTTTAAACTTTTATTTGGAGAAACCTAGGTGAAAACCTTACAATTTTTACTATTAAAAATTCATTTTGCCACTTATTTGCCACCCAAGAAGTTTATTCAAGATCATTTTTGAATCTTTATACATTCCTTCACTTTTCTAACTGAGGTGGCCACTTTGTATCATCTGCAAACTTAGAAACTTGCATTTAAGTCAAATATATATAAAATCACTTATATATATATATGAGGAACAAATATCGAAGTTACATCTTCGACCAATTGAACAACCAACTCTTACACTATTTCCCATTGATGACTTATTGCATTTAGTTGTACACAACTGTTTTCTATTCCACAACTAATCTTTTCCCAACCAATCTTGAACACACTTTTGACTTTGTTTCACCACTACGCTCCTTCTCTCTATAAATACAACATTTCGCTCCTATTGAGGTAAATCCTGACCACAACCTTAATATCTCTTAATTTCAATACTTTCTCTCCACAGCTTCATCCTAGCCCTATGCGTTTTGTTCTGGCACTTTCGATCGGCTGATTGGGGGGCCTGCGTCGATTCTACGCTAACTATAATTGAATGACTGCTTTGACTCTTGAGACGCTTCGGCTTCTGCCACTAAGGTTGGAGCTGTAATCGTTCATGGAATGAGCATGTTCATTCCATTCTCACTTAATAATCTTTCTCTCCTTCAATTAATCATGTTCGATCGGCTGTTCTCTTGGTCATTCAGGCTAGAGACAGCGCGTACTCGAGTGGAAAAAAATTCTCGTATCATTCCTATCACTCTCGCGCAATTTTCACTCAGGACTAAGAAATCGTTGCAGGATTACTCTTCGACGAGCACAAACGGGCCTTTCAAAAAACGAAAGTGCGCTAACCTCCTTGGATCTCCTACTAACAAATCTTTCTGCTCTCTGCCAAAACATCTCTACAATTGCTGTAAATCATCTTTTGGGACCTCTTATTTCGATCTGGATGCCTCTGCGTTGCTAACTCCAACTGAGAAGGCCAATCCTCTTCGGCCTCCTATTTTCCCTAACTCAACCTGGACGGTTCTGGCATTCCTCCTCCTTCTATTCTCTTCTCCTCTCAGGTGTCCTATGTCTCTTAACCTGTGAATTACCATTTGATCGGGTACACGGGCTCCTGAGATCTATGAACGTTAGGAAAGGGCGGGTGGCCCGGATGGCATTCCTCCCCGAGTTTTCGAGGGAATGTGCTTACGTGCTGAGCCCGCCCCTCGTTCACTAAATTCTCTCTGTCTCAATACTAGCTCAATACTAATACTAATACCCCGCCCCTCGTTCAACTATATTCTCTCATGTCTCAATACGATCTCCGAATACTAATACTCATTACTACTAGTCTCAATACTAATACTCAATACTAATTCTCTTCCATCTTCTGTGTTTCCCTGCTGAATTTAATCTCACTCACTTTAAGACCTGCCTCGTTCTCATCTGCGTAATGTCATGATACAGTTTTAACAAGGGATGTGCAACACCCCCTCCCTGAATGGGGCTCTGCCCGTGAGCGGTTGTGACCACTAAAAAAAAAAAAAAATGACCACTTCCACATATACCCACATTGAGTAACTTCGTATCAGCTATATTGGAACCTTATCAAAAAGTTATATATAATTATAATACTATATATATATATATATATATATATATTATATAACTATATATATATATATATATAGTATATATATATATATATATATATATAGGAGGAGAGAGAGAGAGAGAGGCGTGAGAGAGACGAGAGAGAGAGAGAGAGCGGCTCGAAAATAGTGTTTTTTTAATTAAATTGGGCAGACATAAAAATAAAAAAATAAAAAATTCAAAATGCATATTAAATTTCAATAATATAAATAATAATAATAGATAATAATAATAATAATAATAATAATAAATAAAATAAATTAATATATATTTAGTTATTTTTCATAGTAGTTTCCATTAAAATACATTTTCTTTCAAGGAAAAAGCGAATTTTTGCCAATATTTTAAGTTTGTTTCATCATATTTCGTACTTTATAAAAGTATATTATTATTTCTAAAGTTAAGAACTTTAATTGACTTATTATTTGTAAAAAGAGTTGAAATTTATTATTGTTTATTTCTACGATGCTAACTAATAAATCTTGGAATTTATAATTTCTGATCAATAATTTACTATATTTGTCAGGAAGTTCCGAATTTGAACAAATTTTAAAGTACTTATGCTTTAATTAAGGGGAAAACAAATTCGCTCAAATAGTTCTTTAGCGACAAATCTATAGATGAGCTAGCCATGTTATATCACTATACTTTTGCTGGCGGCAAATTGATTGATCGTGAAACATCATATAATAATACTTGTAATGTGGGCTCCAATTGTTCCTACAAAATTTACGATTATCTGTCATGTTATATTTAATATTAATTTCATTGTAATTGATCGCTTTTCAAGCGCATATAGATATATATATATATATATATATATATATATATATATATACGTATATATAGTATGATATACTATATATATATAATATATATATATTATATATTAGTAATATATTAAAAATAAAAGGAAAATAATAATTGAAATTTTGAAAAAAAAGATTGATTTATTTATCTCATCTGGTCAGTCATCTCTGCATCTCCGCATTAATAGATGACTGGACGCTTCGCCACTGATTACTATATATATATATACTATATATAATGACTATATATATATATACTACTATAATATATACTATAATTATATATATATACTAAATTATATATTAAAATATATAATTTTACAGTTGTCACCACCTACTCACGGCAGGAAGCCCTATGTTCAAGGAGGGAGGTGTGCAAGCGCCTCACAAATCAACAAATTAAAGCAAATTGCGCAGCTATGAGCACAGACGAGGCTTTGAAGTGGGGGAGATTAATTCAGCAGGAAACACAGAAGAGGAAGAGAATTCCACAGAACAGATGTGGCCAGGAAAAAGGAGGCACCGCAGTGAACTACCCTGGAGTTACCTACATCAAACACAAAACTCATGTGCGATACGCACCCCTGAGTGCAAACGGGGCGGAGTAAAAGTTCGGAGATACGACGCGTGTTAAGCTTTAACTCCGCCTCCCAGCCGCTGCCGCTGACGGTCGCGGTACCTATAGAAAACGAGATAAAGCACCATACATCGCGCCTCAAAAGATAGAGGTCACGAGAACTGGAGTACAAAAACAGTTTATAAGCATTGCCTTTGGCACCTCACCCACTATCCACCATATGCGCCGGGTTTGTAACAGCCAGATTAGACCCCCCAAGAGATGAGACCTATCTACTCCATCACAACGAGCGAGAATGATGGCCCTTGTATAGCTGGAGAGCAACTGGGTAAGAGGAAGAAAAAAGTCTTCGCAGTCTAACAGAACTCCAGTTTCTTTGAGGCCGCCCTAGAACCGGTTGTGATGTGAGGTTCCAAGACATTTTTTTTGGTTATTATGTTTGAAGGCAAGATGTTTATATGTTCAACAGGAGAGACGAGATTAAACCGTCGATCCGAAAGAGATAGAAAGTATTAGAAGTATCTAGAGAGGGGAAGATTTGTAGAAAGTTGACGTTTGTTTTTCAAGAATTGAATTTCACAAGGTTCAGACGACCCACACCCGGAAATTCTATCCAGAATCAGCGAGAAATAGGAATCGGAAAGATAAGACGAGAGGCAATTCTAGAAGTTAAAAGAGTGAGCAGAATTGAAAGGAGTGAAGAATTGAAGGGTCGAGTCATCGCATATGAGTTGAATAGAGTTAATGTGGCAGGTGAGAAGATCAGAATGAAAAGCAGAATAAAGTAGGAGATAAACAGAAACCCTGAGGAACACCACTAGTTATAGATATAAAGCAGAAAAAGAAAAAGTCGCCCATCAACAACAGCCGATATTGAGACGATTTGAAAGAAATAGACATAAGTAACAATGAGAAGGAGGAAACCCAAAGGAGGGGAGCTTGGCAGAGCACAAAAAAAAAAACAAAAAAAAAAAAAAAATCATGTACTAAGTAAAAGCCAAACCAGTGACGCGTCCAACCCAGTCAAAAAGCTTTGATATGTCAAGCGGCCACAACGCAAGTCTCCCTTAGTTCCTAAGAGCGGGAAGAAGAAAAAAAAAATAACCCATAAATCAGGTAAGAGGATAGGAAAGTATTATCGCCACGTAGACCTCGAGCGCCGAAAGCCGTACTGGCGATTCGAAAGAATGGGTGAATGAGGGAGTTCCAGAAGGATCCTAAAAGAATATGAGCAGTTGAGAAGAGTTATTCAAAGACTTAATAGATACAAGTAAGAGCTATAGGGCGGTAGTTTGAAGGATCAGAGCGGCTTCTTTTTTTCGAATAGGTTGGACAGACAGGTGCTTGCTTCCAACACTGAGGGAAAGTGTTAGTATTGAGACATAGAGATTTTAATTGATACGAGGGGGGGGGATAGCACGGAAGCACACTCCTCAAAACTCGGGGAGGGAGGAATGACATCCGGGCCAACCGCCTTCCGAACCCGGTCGTAGATTTTTCAGGAGCCATGCAACCCGATTCAAATGTTAAATCAACAGGGCAAGCATAGGACACCTGAGAAGGAGAAGAGAGAGGAATGAGGGAATGCCAGAATCGTTCCTCCAGTGTTGAGGGTTAAGACGCAGGGAACATAGGAGCCGAAGAGATTGGCCTTTACAGTTGGAGAAATTAGCAACAGAACCCATCAGATCGAATTAAGAGAGGAAAGACAGATTTACAGAAGTTGTGGAGATGCTTTTGTACAAGAGTTTTTTTTACAACGAGGCACAGAAAGATTCGTCATAGGAGAAAAACCTAAGACGCGTTTAGCGCACTTTCGCTTTTGATGGAAAGCCCGGCTTGCTCTGTCGAATCAGATATCCCAACGATTTCTTTGCCTGAAATCGAAACATTAGCAAAGAGTTGCATAGAGGAGAAGATAATTTTTCACTCCCGATACGCGCTGGTTCCTCTAGCGCTGGACATGGCCAGAGGAGAACCAAAGCACGATCGAAACCATGATTATGAGGGAAGAGAAAGATTTTGTCGGAAAAGATAAGAAGGAGATGAACCTGCTCATCCATCAAACGGGATTACCAGCTCCCACCTTATCGGCAAAAGTCGAAGCGTCACCAGAGCAAAAGCAGTCATTCCAAAATTATAAGTTAGCGTAGAAGCAACGCAGAATGCCCCCCAATCGGCCCGATCGAAGTGCCAGGAAAAAAAACGCCGATATTAGAGGCCAGGGATGCGAACAGCTCTGTGTTGGAGAGAGAGGAAAGTATTATAAAATGAAGAGATCATAAGAGTTAAAGCTGTGGTCAGAGGCATTACCAATAGGAGCGAAGGTGTGTTGATATTTATACGAGAGTAAGGACTAGTGTGAACAATTAGGTTCAAGTGTGTTGCAAGAAATTGGTTTGGGACCCGATCACGAATGGTGTGGAGTTCTTAATTAGGTTTTGCCTCCAGAGATCGTTGAGAAATGCTAAATGATTCGGCCTCCTCCCCACCTAAATCAGTATTTGAGAGGACCCCCAACCATTCAGTGTAGTGTACATTGAAAATCCCCTAAATAGAGGACCTCAAGTATTTGGATGAGAAGAGATATAACAGTCTCGTGATGAGAAGTAGTAAAGATATTCAGAAAAAGCGATGAAAATCGTCGAGTTTTAGGGAAACAGTAGCAGACAGCACATATATATATATATATATATATATTATATATATATATATATAATAGTATATATATCATATATATCATATATATAATATTATATATATATTATATATCTAGAGAGAAGACGAGAAGAGGAGAGAAGACGGAGGAGAGAGAGAGGAGAGAGAGAGAGAGAGAAAAGAGAAAGAGAAAGAGAAAAGAGAAAGAGAAAAGAGAAAGAGAGGAAAGGAGAAGAAAAGAGAAGGGAGAGAGAGAGGATGAGAGAAGAGAGAGGAGAAGGAGAAGGAGAGAAGAGACTGAGAGAAGAGAGAGAGAAGGAGAGAGAGAGACGAGAGAGAGAGAGAGACGAGAGTTTTTATACTTGCTCCGAAAGATGAGAGGAGAGAAGAAGAGAGAGGAAGAGAGAGAGAGAGAGAGAAGAGAGCTGGAAGCGATGACATTATTTCACATTGGATATTTGTGGTGTAGGATACATGTTCCAGAAGTGGCAGGGCATGAATGTAAGGACGCCAAAAACTGGCAAAACTCATCTAGCAACTTTTCTTATCAGTACATTGTTTTCCATTTAATATCCATGATATTCCACCCATTTAATCTGGACTTTACACCATGACACCAGAGATCCTTCGAACATATTCCTGTAAGTTCATTAGTCCCACCAAGGTGTCAGGATAATTGCTTGCAGCCAAAGTTCGTGCTCATTTTCATTATGTTCTTCAAGGAGCTGACCTAAATGTTGAAATTAAAATAGGGTCTAGATCAGAGATAATATTACTTAATTACTTTTCAATTACTTAATTGTTTTCCAAATATTACTTTGCTAGCAGTTCAAAAACTTTTTTTACCACAAACCCTTTTTTATGTTCGCAAAGAGTATTAACCTCGGGAATCTCCGCTCTCCCTCCATACATTACCCGTGGTAAGGGGAAATCTTGCATGGGAATCATACTCGTAAACGACTTTTTCAAACAGTAAGGACCCATTAATGAACATCAACAAAGATATGTAGAATTTCAGATACTATAGGACATGATACGATAGATAAAACTTGGTCAAAATGCTCTAAAAACTTCCGTTCTTCAAAAGACAAAGCACGAAAATAACTCAAATCTAGCTGGGTAAAGAACATTTTTGATGTTTATTTAAACAAATCGCTTCATTTTTTTTAATTCATTTACAAATTTATTTTTTTAAAAATCACAAAAGTCTCCACTATCCTAGAACATTTAATAGAAGAGACTTCTCACGTTCCTATGAAGAATCAAAACGAGTATCATATATATATATATTATATATAGTATATATATATATATATATATATATATATCATATATAATATATAATATGATATATATAACGCGAATGTGGAAAAACGATATATGCTTTTGAAGCTAAGAAGCAGGAGTTAAACAGGGGTGAATAAATTCTAAATGGCTCGGAACACAAAAAAACAACAGTGTTTACTTTATGAAGGAGAGCATTAGGAGTTCATTCAGCAATATATAATGTATAATCCATACGGACCTAGCATGTTGGAGTGAGGGAGAGGAGAACGATACGAGAGTTGTGGGTGTTTGCGGAGGAGTTGATGAGCAGGATGAAGATTGATGTACATAAAGACAGAGATACATGGTAACGGGAGGAAACGATGAAGCGCATGAGATGATGGTGGGGACAGGAGGCTGAAGCGGTTGGACTCCAGCGTGGGATATTTAGTTGGTGCTTTTTTCGAGGAGGAAAGTTGTCGTGTGACATTTTGCAGGAGAATGACGAAAAATATGGCAAGCTATGAAAAGCACTATGTGCCATTTAATAAAAGGACGAAATGTTGAGAATGAGGTTAAAAAGTAATCTTCGAAAGTATTATTGACCCCGACGCTGCTGTATGGAGCTGAAAACCGGTGACTTTTAGCTACGAGACAGGGAGGAGAATAGAAGAACAAGCGGAGAAATGAGAGCTCATGACGAGCAGATGATCTGGAAGAAGCAGAAGAGACAAAATAAGGAACGAAGTAACCAGAAAAACTGTAGAGTGAAACGAAGATTTCTTATTACGAGATGGTTGGAAGACTAGATGGTGGGACATCATGGGAGAAAGCGATGCACCTGGATAGAATGCCGAAAGATGGAATGGACACGGAGGGAAGAAGACGAGAGTCAGACCGAAAGAAAAGGATTGACCGCAGACGGTGCGAGATTCTCTAAAACATGCCAGCACAGACAAATTAGATATTGAAGAGAGAGGAGTGGTCCAGGAGAGAGATGTCTGGAGGAAGACCCTCGCGCGACTGACAGGATGAAAATCCTTCCTTGGAGAGGAAGTAAGTAATATATTTAACAAACTTCACTTAGAAGAGAAATGTTGGCACAAAACTCCAAGAATAAGTGTTATAGATAATATCTATTAGTGATTAAGAGATAATATATTACCTAATTACTTTACTTAAAATGGTTCTGTCATTTCATTACTATCAATAACCTGTAACAATAGCAATACCATTTACCTTTACAAGTTTCACCAATTAGGCAATGACATTCATTCAGCAATGGGAATTGGACAATGTCTGTCACAAAAATTATAATTTTTAATTTGTAAGTTTAATACCTATTTATTAATTTATTTGTCAAATAATACAGAAATGACATTACAAAAAACACGGTGAAACTAAAGAAGTTACCCGCATCATATCTCGAAAACTAAGATAGGTACAAGAAAACTGATAGCATATATGGAATCAGCGTATGAAATTTGTATGGAAAATGAAAAAAAAAATTTTAACATTTTTTTTAATTTTTTTTTATATCTCCAAAACTAAGATAGGTACAAGAAAACTAATAACATTTAGAATCAGCGTATAAAATTTGTATGAAAAATTGTTGTTTTTTTTAACTAAAAGAATACCCCAGGGTAAACCGCAAAGATGCAAAGAGTCGGGGTCTCTCGGCCTCCCGGGGGACGACGGGGGGGACTTCGTCCCCCCCTCTGTCCCACCGTCGGCTCGAACCCCCTAAAAAAAATTCATATGCTGATTCCAAATGTTATTAGTATACAAAAAAAAAATTTACCTTTTTTTCATACAAATTTCACACGCTGATTCCATATATGTTATTAGTTTTCTTGTACCCTATCGTAGTTTTGGATATAAAAAAAATAAAAAATAAATAAATTTTTTTTTCATTTTCCGTACAAATTTCATACGCTGATCCATATATGTTATCAGTTTTCTTGTACCTATCTTAGTTTTCGAGATATGATGCGGGTAACTTCTTTAGTTTGGCCAAAAACACTCAATTATAGATCATTTTATTTTTTTCCTCAAAAATAGAAATTTTTAAAAAGCTCAAAGAAGCCCAATAAACCTCCCCCCCCCCCAAAAAAAAAAAAAAAAAAAAAAAAAAAACAACTGGGCTGGGTTTCTTCCAACCCTGAAGGTAACCTGGTCAGTCTAATGGTGTGAGAGTTGGTCTGACTCTTGATATTGGTAAGTGTGGTACTTCCGGACAAAAGTGGCTGGGAAAAGTCAAAAAGTTTGTGGCTGACCGGGCTCCATTTCAGCTGGGAGAACATCTCCTGCCTTTGATGAGTTGGGATAGCTGTTACAAATTTCTTGGAAGACAGGTTTTCCCGTCTGGTCAGCGTAAATGGATAGCGGCGGACTTGGCAGATAAATTGGGGAAGCTGTTGACGGATAACTTAAAACCTGAGAAAAAGATCAACCTACTTAAGTTCTTCTTGTTTCCCAAATATCTGTATCGGTTTACCCACGAAAGGTTAAAGGTAAAGGGTCTGAGGGAATA